>VMBQ01001075.1:110215-179741 GCA_007657795.1 Dreissena rostriformis | reverse complement strand
ATTGAAATCACTTTACTAGTGATAATGAGTGATACAAATCTAGCATTTTATATATGAAACCATACATCTATATAATATGGAAGTTTGGTTTCATATATAAAAGACTATATATTTATTTTATTTTTCGCAAGTGTATTTTACCCCTATTGTGATCAAACGTGATTGCTTGGTTTCATGGTGGTGTTTCGATCGTACACGGCAGTATCGTAAATCTGTACACGTATTAAAATAACGGAGTTTACATTTGCAAGTACCCGTTAAATACGTTAACTGTGTAGCAGTTAAGGAGGAGATTGAGGAAGGATGCGGCGTAGAGGTGGGCGTAGCGCATCACCTGCGACGCAAAGAACGTCTGACGTGAACCACTGCGGAACAGACTGCCCAGAATACCATAGGACATGTCCATCTCATGGGTCACACCCTGTACAGTTCTCCATCAGTTTGAGAGAGATAACCATGTTCACATCGGAAGAATATATAATGAGGATTTTGCTGCACGTTTTCCACGCGCATTCGTTCTACATTGTGCCTTTTTGCGCACTTTTCATATCCGGAGTGCGCCTAAGCATAGCGGATGTATTCTTGAAGATTGTTGGCGTTTTTCGCGTTGCCCAGGACAATGATGCATTGGCTGTTAGCTTTGGGAATATTTCTCAAACTATGTTGTATGCTTTACAAATAAATCCGCAACTATCACGTGAAGTTTATTTGGAAGAAACTTTTGCTGAATTCATAGAAAATTCGAAAGCTTTAACATAATAACACAACAAAATGTGTAATGCTCTCTGTAGAACAAACATCACACTTTGAACGTGTTTCCAAATAGGGTGCGCAATTTATTTTCTTCATTAGTGGAACGTCTTATCTCTGTATAAGAGATGTGTCAAACACTTTTCTGGTATAAACTTAGAAAATGACAGAATGCACTGTGAACGTTTGGCTGAATGTTTAGAACTACATGTACATGGAATCAATTTTCAAATCATGTGTTGCTTTACATTTTGCAATGGATATACTACATATTATATAGTTTGTGGTGTACGTTGAACATTTCGGCAGTTTTTGTAGTGTATGTTGTTGTATATATTATTTAGCGAGTTCATAAAATACCTTTTTGTTGAACCACTTATTTGGTGTACTAATGCTTTATGAATATAATACACAGCACTATAATCTTTCAATACAATTATCTATAATATACTCTAAAATGTTTAGTTTGTGCATTATTAATTTCATATTGTTAGTGTTAATGTTTATCCAAATGCGTGTGTTCTGCTTCAACCCAACCAATCCCCTCCAACCCCATTCCCTACCTTCCCCTCCGAAAAAAATAAATAAAACCAACAACAATAACACACAAACATCAACAAACAAATCAAAACAACATACACATCACAACATTGTGAATGCCTTTATAAATAACAGTTAGTTATTTTTATCCAATTGTATCACGTCGGCCTTAGTTAAAAAAGACACCCGTAATATAAACTAAAGCATAATGCCCATTTTTACATTGTATAAAAAAGCTTACACGAGCAGTCTATTGACATTATTTTTTATTTTCGTTTTACTCGTCTGTGTTCCTTTCATATTAATAGTCGGCGCGAGAGTCAAACATTCATTGATATCAAAGTACATGGTATGTGTTAATTAAAAATATTAAAGTTTACTTGCATGACACAAAATTGTGAACAACTCGCAAAGTTTAATAAGGTTTTCTTTGCCCTAAAAAATACCCCCACCCTGTGGGTAGCAATGGTCCTAAGTAGACAGCGGTATAAAGCCTTAAATAAATCTTTGTTCAACACTTTTGAGCCTCCTTTGTTCTTTTTTATATGAGCAATATTATTTGCATTTTAATATGGTGAACGGACTTTAGCTCTGTTTGTCAGATTCTGAATAGGCTGGTCTCATTTAACAAACATTGTCCATTGTCTACGAATAAGTTGCTTCTGAGACAAATTTGAATAATATCCGTTTAAATCGTACAGTTTAACATATTGTTGACTATTATTTATTTAAAACATTATTGAAGCAAAATAACCGAATAAATAAAGAAACACATCAAAACAACTAGTGGTAGTTCCAAATGTGCTGGAATATGGAACATTCCGCGACAAAACATCTTGCTGTGAATAATCGATTTTCGCAAACCATTTCACATGGGGATAAAAATAAATCATGGAAACAAGTCAATTGGACATTAACCATGTGATGTTTTTAGCCAATCAAAACTTGGAGCCACTATTCCACAGCCAATCAAAATTTGGAGCAACAACTCCTCAGCCAATCACAACTTGGAGCCATTATCCCAACACCAACTGCGTCTAAATTCTTCGGAATCCGGAAAGTGCCATCTATAATCTCGCCCTTCTTTCATCTAGGGCGACACACGACACACTGGGCGATACACGATATTTTTGCGCAACACGAAGAGACCGACGATATTTTGCGCTATACACGAAGCGACGCGCAAGAATGTACCACGAAATGTCGCCCTAGTAAAGGTAGCCAAATAGTCGATATATCGTGGTAAATATCGCGCGTCGCTTCGTGTATCGCGCAAAATATCGTGTGTCGCTTCGTGTATCGCGTAAAATAGAGTGTGTCGCTTTGAGTATCGCGCAAAATATCGTGTCTCGCGTTCAAAGGGCGACACACGAAACACGAAGCGACACACTATATTTTGCGCGACACACGGAGCGATACAAGATATTGTATTATTCATATAAAGCCCATATTATCCGAATCTCGTGTATCGCGGTCTAATTTCAGACTGCGACACACGGCACACGAAGCGATACTCGATATTTTGCCCGATACACGAAGCGACACCCGATATTTGTACAGTTCAAATATCGCTGTAATAATATCTCCTGTCGACTCTCGCATTTTTTAAACGGTGTAACAGTAATTTTTAACCATTTATTATCGATATGGCTGCGTCCATGTTTGATGCACATGCTTGATGACGTATAAATATCCCCTTTTTGTCTCCCCTGATTTTTTGAAAACGCGAGAGTCGACATGCGATATTATTACAGCGATATTTGAAGACAAATATCGCGTGTCGCGTCGTGTATCGCACAAAATATCGAGTATCGCTTCGTGTGTCGTGTGAATTATTCCTATGGATTGTTTACACATGGACGCGTCAATTAATGCATTATGAGCTAGATTTGAAAAAGGTAGGTAATTGTCAATAAATCCAAGAAACTTATTTTCATCAAAGTTTATGTAGAAACGAAGTTTTCCTTACCAATAAATTAAAAACAAATATGAATTCTTATTTCAAAGCGTATAAATAGTAAATTACATTTTATAAGAACATTAAACTTCTGATATATAATTTGCGAAGTGGTCGCAGCTGACGTACCTCCCAGATTTTGATCTTACGGTATTTTTATTTTTATTTTTTTAGAACCGATATGAAATTTTCGACAGGATCTTCATTGATTACAAATTATCTTTGATGGTACGCCGTTATTTATGTGCAAGAATAGCAGTTGTAAGAAAACGTGTAGGTAAGAAATCTGTGTAATTTAATATTATTTCCATATCCTTTCACTTGGATTTTGAAAAGAAAGAAAGCGAGGGAACTTCAATACACAGCAGGTCGGTCATGTGCTTTGTTCATTTTAGCTATCAGCGTATCCAGTCAACGATTGGTTGACCACCCACCATCTGAGAAATAGTTCAGAACTATTTTAATCGAAAACCTTTCGGAGCGATTCGTATCTTTCCGTTGAAAGTCGATATGAAATGGTCTTATTGGGACAACGCTGGAATGCGACCAGAATTGACGTCTGTACCCGGGGGTCGACATTATTATACAACCTCCCTCAAATTGTTTGCTTTTTGTAGAATTTCCGTTAACTTCCTGTTGCTGATTCATATTAAAAGTTTGCTGTCTGAATGCTGGAACGTTCGACGCTGTCTTGGCTATTGATTATGGTAGAAGTGCATTTGGTTTTTAATTTAGAAATATTGCGATTGTTTGTTTATGTATTATGATGCTTAGGAATTAAACCACGGCGGCAGTAGCCAGAATTGTTTACTTAAACAGATCAGACCGATATAGAATTGTTTATTGACCTATAAACATCGATAATGCAAAAAATATACCAAGCGTTATTTAGCATAATTTGCGACATAGAAAGTAAAACTATATTTTGCGAAGCTAAACTCAGGTACGTAAGCCGCTGCTTACTACGCTTAGCGTTTGACGCTGTGATTATTTAATTTGTTCATCTATCAATTTATACATCTTTACGTTCATCCCTCCATCAAATGATCTTACATTTGTTTTATACTTTTATATGTCAAGTGGTACTAAAAGTAAAACGTAATGTGCATTTGATTTTAATTCAAACAGATTCAGAACACGATCGACCTGACATCTAAAACTACTACTTCATAACTATACTTCCCATTCTATTGATACAATATATACAATTAAATAAAGTTTTGGACAGCAAATTGCTTAATATATATATATACAGTCTACTCTCGTTATCTCGACATCGGCGGGAACAAGAAAAAATGTCAAGATAACGAGAGGTCGAGATATCCGATTAGGCGTCTAACTAAAGCCGTCACCGTGTGGCATAATACTTACAACGGCGTTATAATTACTGTATGAGATTCGATGCGCGTTTCTTACGATTCTCTGTACATGTACATGTGTTTTGTAGTTTGAAATGCAAAGTTTAATCGATTATTAGTACAGGATAAAATAAAAATGAAAAAACATTTTGAGTCTTATCTTTGTTATCTTTATTAGCATTCCGACCAATTGTCAGGCAATAACAGAGCAGCACATAGACATGGGAAATCATTTAAATACAAACTGTTTCAACTTGCACTGGACACAACACTAGCCAACACTTCACTCAAGATCACCAGATCTAGACACAGACATAGGCTTGAAAAAATCAGTAATGTCCTTCTGCTTCGAACAGACACTCTGCAGAAAATCTCTTTGAACAAACAGATCCACGTCGGCGGCCTTCCTCTGGACATCGGAGTGCGAGAGCTGCTGAAGATAACGTCTGACACATTCGCATGCCTTCTTTGCCTCGCTCGCAGTGACTGGTACTGGTGCAGGATCCTGATCTTCGTCGTCGGACTCATCGGCTGGTGCTGTCCTGGAATTGGCAACGTCGCTGATGATGTCAGAATCCGTCAGTGATTCTGTCGAGGTAAGATCCCTGTCGCAGTCGACGAACTCGCTGATGTTGATTGAAGAACCATAGGCAAGGATCAGCTGTGCCAGTGGGATGTCGTCCTCGGGGTCTTCCTGGTCTGAGTCCAACTCGTTGATTTCCGTCGGGTTTGCGCTGAAACCGGCATGCTTGTAGCAATTAGCGATAGTCGCTGGTGTGACTCTGTCCCATGCGTCTCGCAGCATGAACATTGCGTCCAGGACGGTAATGATCAGCGTGTCGTTGTTCTCAATAGCCACCAGCTTCTTGGAAACAACTCGTTTTCTGTAGTGGATCTTGAGGTTCTTGATTACGCCCTGGTCCATCGGCTGTGTGATGCTTGTGGTGTTTGGTGGCAAGAAAACGATACGTATAGCCCTCAGATCTGAGACGTCCGGGTGGGCGGGGCAGTTGTCTACAATCATGGCGATCTTGCGACGTCTCCGGAACATCTTCTCGTCGAGGGTCCTCAGCCATTCGGTGAACACGTGTGACGTCATCCACGCCTTCTTGTTTGCCCCGTAGGTGGTCGGTAGATGATGGGTGCTCCGAAAACAGCGAGGCTTCAGGGACTTGCCGATGATCAGCAGAGGCAACTTTTCCGTGCCGCTCATATTGGCGAAGACCATGACCGACAGCCGCTCATTGCTTGCCTTCCCGCCGTTACACGCTATGGACTTAAACTCTAAAGTCTTCTCTCTCTCTCTATATATATATATATATATTTGTTCATTTGAAAAGTACATGAAAATCACATGGCTTAAAACATAACTGTCATGCGATGAAAATTGTTATTCATTAGTTAAATCGATAATAGATTTTTAAACTATGTTTAATACTGGAAAAATATATGCAGAGAAAATATGTTTACACTTGAAGAATAAATTTTGGCTCGATGTCCTTTAAAACTATGTATTGTATATTGAAAAGCTACCTATAATAAATTGTAATGATATTCTAGATATGCCTCTATTTTTTATCATAATTTTAAAATTAACAAGAGCCATATTTATATTAAAAAACTATATGAAAGAGGTATACGTTTTGTGAGAGATATGATGATGGAGAGAAATTGCTTTATTTCAAAAGAATCTTTGGAAGAACATGCCGGAACGAATATAAATTTCATATTGTACCAAGGATAAAACAACATTTTAAAGACATGCCACCTTTTGATAATAAAACTCAAGGGCCTATATTACCAACATACTGTAAGAAAATAGTAACCAGCCAAAAAGAAGAAAAACGTATTTATAAAATACTAATCCAGAACAGTGAAATTCCAGCTTGTCAAACAACATGGAATTCAGGATTTTTTTTAATATTGACTGGAAAAACGTACATGAACTTGTGTTCAACCTAACCAAAGATACATATATTAGATAGTTCCAGTGCAGAATAGTCCACAGAATACTAGGAACAAAATCTCTTATGTTAAAAAAAAATGTTGCCAACAATCTATGCACTTTTTGTAATAATGAAGTAGAAAATAATATAAACTTGTTCTGGTAATGTCTATATTCCCAAGAAATTGTTAAATTTGTTGTTGAGACTATTCATAGAAGAAGACCAAGCTTAACTATTCAGATTACATGTCAGGATCTTATACTTGGAATTACGACCCCAAAAATCAATAATTTAAACAGTGTGTGTCTAGAAATTAAACGGTATATGTTTCATTGCCAGAAGGAAAAAAGAATCCCTTAGACTTTTGGACTTGTAAATAGTATGAAACACAATTTTGAAATATATAAACCCACAATTAACACAGAGGATAAACTACGGGACTGGTCCCTTATACAATTATTTATAGACATCTCCCATAACGACATCACTAATCGTATCACGTAATATAGATAATATAGACATTGTTAAGCACAAATTTTGTTTGTCAAGTCTGCATTATAAATGTTTTTTACACAATGCAGTTCAGCACTTAAGTAACCTTTCGAACGTGTGTATATATAACAGATGAAAGATATACATACTTATAGCTAAAGCTTTACAATATTATGTGCATATGCAAATTAGTTTTGTTGTTATAGTGGATATATATTACAAATAAAAGATATACATTCTTATAACTAAAGCTTATAATATGCATGTGCAAATTAGGTTTTGTGATTTTAATTTTTGAAATATTAAACACTTTAAAGTGTATATGAATGAATGTTTATAGCCTCATTAATGTTCTTCTCAAATACATGTACTTAAAATGCTCTGTTAATAGCATGCTTGTATGTATGTATGTAATATGTTACGGAATATCTTGGTTGATGTACCCATCAAATACATATCCTTAAATTACTATGTATATGATAAGCTTGTATGTATGTCTGTAATATTTTACGGATAAAATAAAATAATTCACACGAAAACAAAAAGACTTAAAAGTTTGAAAACCAAATTAAAGAGCATTAGACGATGCTAATTCTCGTATTATGACGTTAGGCTGTTCCATGAGAAAGCCTAAAATAGTGGATACAATGGTGCACTGAATGCTTGCTACTTCCTGATTGTCTGGAAAAATATAGGTGAACGCAGTCCTTCCCAAAATTATAATTTATTGCCGGCCAGGAGGTCCTATAATCATGCATCCTTTGCCAGCTCGGACTGATCATTTCCGGCCCAAAAAAGGAAAATGAGGAAGAATGACAAAAATGAGATTTCTTTTAACAATATTTAAATATTATTATAATAATATACTATTTTATATCAATATCATACATTTCACTAACAAATAATGAAACTTCCTCTTAATAAAAGAATGTACTTCTGAGAGCTTCACTTCATTTATTCCATTAAGAGCAAGTTATTAATTCAATTATATATTTGTTTCTCTTTCTGTAATTTCCTTTTAACTCCTCTTTTGATGTTGACATTTCGCGGGAAGGCCACAATGAATTTCGTGTATTCACTGCTTGCTTTCGAATGTATCCGTTAAAACGGAAACTAAAACGCACATGCTTGTCAATGTTTATTATATCCCTTTGCGAAATGTACTCATATAGTGATGACGTAGTGTGTTATTCGTTTGGCGACGCAGAAAAATCTTTGGATACGGTATACACTTACGTCATTCAGAAAATTCAACCAATGAAAAACGTTTTACATTATTGGAGTATTCATTAATAATTTGGTAAAATCTAACTTTTGCCTTGAAACTTTTCTGAAAATAGCTTATGGAATTCCAAATTTCGCAGAACTTTTATTATCGGACACGAGGTCCTGCAATATAAGAATCATTTCCGGATTTTCCAATTTATTATCGGAAAAATCCGAGGACCGACGGTTTTTGGGAAGGACTGCGTGAACAGTCCATTATAGTACGAATAACATGACCTTATCCATACTAAGTTCCACGACTGTTTGTCTCGGTTGATTACCTGTGTCGCATTGATCGGCTAAAACTGTACTTCCCCATGAGCATTCTTGCATAAAGTTCTAGATCATTTCAATAATCCCATGCTATATCATGGACAAAAACATTATAGGAAAAGGAAACAAATCACTCTTTCGATGTGTGCTTGATTCTTTTGTATTGCTTTTCACTCACATAGTATTTTAGTACGACATGTGAAATTCAGTTTGATTAACCAAATGGTGGAAACCATCTTCTATTAGCAAATTGTCGGTTTCGATAAAAAAGGATCAAAAAAGGATGTAACTTATGAAAAGCTGACGTTAGATCCTTTACAATCGAGACCGACGATAAAATTGTGCTTTTTCCCACAATGCCTCGCGGCCTCCATTTGCAAGTTCACACCTTTTTCTTTTCAACAAAGACGATTTAACTTTATCGTTCTGCTTCCAGAATATCGTAAATTCACCTTGTGACACTCTAATTTAATTTATAAATTAATAAAGTACGATATGGGCTGTAATAGTATTATACTATATGATAAAGCATCGTGTATGAATGACATGTGTGAGTACGTGTTTGCGTGCATGCTTGAGTGTGTAAGTGCGTAAGCTTAGATTATGTCCAAAATGAATCATTAACTGATGAAGGTTCATTGCCAGATGAATATGTACAGGATAGAGTTTTACCTAAAATGTCTGCTGGTAAAAAATAATGAACATGGGAGATGCTTATAAGATATGTGTAAAGCTACTGGTTTTGAAACTCTTAAAGATTTTGATACTTAATGAAATGTTACATGTATCAGTACAACAGGTAGCAGTGTTATCGGCTTAATTATGTGTAAACCACCCTTATTCGAATATATATTAATAACTTCAAGGTACATGAAGCTTATATTATATCTGATAATTGTGTGGTTAGTTTTACTATTATGATTCGTGGAGATTCAAATATGTATGATGTTTATGAAAAAGATTCATTTAATATATCATGCATTTAAGAAATATTAATGAAACATTGTCATATGTTTATACATGTAACAATGAAAAAACAGATGTATTTTTAGAATCATTGCATTCAGATGAAATGTGTAATAGTATTGAAAATGTGTCTTCTAAAATAATTATATCAGATAGTATAGAAGAACTGGAGTCTCATTTACAATAGTTTTATTCATGTATGGAAAACGTGTGTGACCAACATTTTTTAAAAAGCTATTCGTACGCATGGGATGAGAAATGATGTACATTACAAGGAAAAACAACCATGGTATGATAAAGAACGTCAAGCCCATCAAAATACATTTTATCAACAGCTTTATAAATTTAGAAAAGATAGGTTAGATGAAAATAGGGAGAATATGGTTACAGCTCGGAGTCAATATAAAAATACAAAAAATCAAGATGATAGGTTTGATGGTATGATCATTAAGATGAATGATACTGTCAACATTTGGATGTAATTTATTAAAAACCTTACTTATCTTTAATTTTTCTGTCCATGCTCTTTTGTAAAGATCATTCTGACAGTAGCTAAAAGTGCCAGATGATGCAAACATAATTCCAAGATATTTATACCTATTCACATGCTTAATTTCAACTTCATTAAAATAGTGATATATTAATTATATTAAAGTGTCTTATGCTAACACAGAAACTTTATTCGAGTTATATAAGATATGCAAACACGAATCGCTTCTTTGCATCGTGTATATGATAATGCTTCTTTTCTTCGTTGAAAACTTTTCTGCGGTTTTTTAAAAAGTAAATACCAATTGGTTTGACAGCAGGCTGGTGGGCGTTCGGGATCGTTACCATTTAGCGTTAATATGTTGTATCCAGGACTATATTTCCAACCTATTTAGCCTAAATCTTCGCTTCGCGGTCTCTTACCAAACGTATTTAATTTTTCCAATCAACTACAAACAATTGCAAGAAAAGCTCAGTAGATTTGATTTACAAAACGTGGTTTCCTGTCATATATGCAAACGATCTTGGTATATCTTGATTAAACTTGACATACACGTTCCTTAGACGGTCATCTGCTTCGTGAAATGGTAAACTGCATTTCAAAAAAAGCCATCAACAAAAAGAAAAAAAATACCTTCATAAAATTCGTCTTCTAAAATATTTGTAGACTTTCAAATTAATATATACGAGTGTTTGATTAGTTGTCATTTTCCAATGTGTTCACAAAGTTCCGCATAACTGCACACATAGAGAATACATGGTTGGTGCCGAGATGGAGAAAGTTTATCCGGTGAGGCTTAGAAAACGAAAATAGGGCGAGCTTCTCGGCACCAACCATGTATTCTATTTATCCTAATTCATTTAAAATTATGCCGCTAACACATGTTATCAAAGACAAATGATTAACTAAGATACCAAAATAATTATTCTGGTCAGCTCCTACATGTACACATCATTCCTTACGACCGAATTACTACCGATTATGTCACGTACAAAATAGTTCCACATTAAACTGGTCCTTTTAATACTTTCCTCTTGAAATTATGAGAAGAAATAATGTGTTGAATCGAGAATGTGATATGTTTAAAGCTGGAAATTGAAAAAAATGTGCAACAGCAAAACAAAAACTGATTTTTTTTTATCATCAGAAATAAAAAAATTTGCATCAGCTAAACCAAAGACTCAATTTTATTTACCTCAATGACAGCTTTAATCCAACTCTTATAACATTAAAGTTACAACTATATGCTTTTACATGTTCTGTTCATCCATCCCTTTATCGAAATGTATTTTAAACCACAATATTTCTTCATGGCGTTTGTATCGAGATTCGAATGCTTACAATTCTGACCTAAAACACGATTTACGAAATCGTAATCCTGTCGGAGCGAGTGATTTTATTCCTATCGAAATGAAGAAATATGCATGAAAAACACACACTCCTACGGTGGCACTAAGGTGACATCAGCTGTCCAAATCATAAAAAAGACAGGAAAACAGAGATTGTGTTTTCCGCTCCAAAAAAATGAAAAGGCAGGAAAACAGAAATTGTGTTTTCTGCTCCAAAAACAAATAAAAAAGACGGGACAACAGAAATTGTGTTTTCCACTCCAAAACAAGAAAAGACAGGAAAACAGAAATTGTGTTTTCCGTTCCAAAAAAACAAAAGACAGGAAAAAAGAAATTGTGTTTTCTGCTCAAAAAATAAAAAAGAAAGGAAAACAGAAATTGTGCTTTCCTGTCTCTTTTTTTTGGAGCGGAAAACACAATCGCTATATTGTGCGCACAAGATAATCGGCCAATCATAGACGCGAATTATATGGAGGGAACAAGATACTTTCTTGTTCCCTCAAATTAACCAGCCAATGAGAACGTCCTAAAGGCAAGGCTCTGATATAACATACTACTATTAGTACTACTATTACTACTCCTACTACTGCTGCTGCTATTGTTGTTGTTGCTGCTGCTGCTACTACTGCTCCGCTGCTACTGCTACTGCTACTGCTATTACTACTGCTACTGCTACTGCTACTGCTACTGCTGCTACTACTACTACTACTACTACTACTACTACTACTACTACTACTTCTACAACTACTACTACTATTACTACTACTAATACTACTATTACTACTACTACTACTACTACTACTTCTACTTCTACTACAACTACTAGTACTACCACTTCGACGACGACGGTCGTCGACGGACGACCAACGGACTACCGACCGACGTACGATGGGGGACGACCTTCGGACGACCGATGGACGACCAACGGACGACCGATGTTTGGACGAGAGACGACTGACGGACGACCGACGGACGACCGACGGACGACCGACGGACGACAACGGATGGACGAGGGACGACCGATGGACGACTGACGGACGACCAATGATTGGACTAGGGACGACCGAGGGACGACCGACAGACGGCGCAGGATGGACGAACACAATTTCTGTTTTCCTGTCTTTTGTTTTTTTTGGAACGGAAAACACAGTTTCTGTTTTCCTGTCTTTTCTCTTTTGGAGAGGAAAACACAATTTCTGTTTTCCCGTCTTTTTTGTTTGTTTTTGGAGCAGAAAACACAATTTTTGTTTTCCGTTCTTTTTAATTTTTGGAGCGGAAAACACAATTCCTGTTTTCCTGTCTTTTTTTATTTGGACAGCAGATGTCACCTTAGTGCCACCGTACAATCCAAATTACGTGTTGTATTCGTTCAATTCTTTTAAATATTAAATATTTTACTGTAAAAAAAACCACCACGTCCAAATGTTTGTCCCTAAAATCCACAGAGCCTTGCTTAAACTAGATATGTTTCGTCAGAGAAATGACGTCACACGAGAAACGTCATACATTGCGTAATCAAGTGAGTGGAAATGCGTCACCCTTTTGTAGTGTACTGGAAAGGTTACACTCAACTATGTGTCACAGCGTGCGTAGGAATACACTACTTCCTGTTGACCGGAGATAGGAACATTTATTTGCCACCCCTTTATAAGGTCAATGTCTGCAACAGAGGCAGGGTAAAATGTTCACTCAATCCAACTTTAAAAAATCCTAAACAATTGTGTAATTATATCATGTTTTAGAACCTCATAGTCAATCTTGATTAAACGTTACAAAATAATACTTCATGGTTACATACCTGCAATTGAAAATGAACACAAAAAAAAACAGTTAAAATGAGGGTTCTGCATTTTTTCATGTTGAAAATGAAAACCTACAAGTAATCTGTTGAATTATTGATTGATGTTAGCAAAGGAATTGCATACAATTACTTATCAATGTAAATTGCTTCTAAAAATACTACTTTTGTCTAATATCAAGTTATTGGATTCATTAAATGTATTCTCTGGATTCATATGTATTTCATTTAAATGTTAATAGGCAAAAACTGTACGTTGGTATTTTGCAATATTTTCCTGACAAATTAAGGTAGTTTCCCAATGCGAATCGGTATTTTTTTATTTTTGAGTTTTAATAAGCAATTTAGAAAATTTGAAATGAATAAAAAAATACGAGTTAATTTAATTTTTGGGAACACAGTATGTGATAAAATAATTGCTATTGGTTCGCATCTCTTCAGTAGGCATTCGGTGCTTCCTCTTAAACTGATTTGCATTCGTTATGTAGCCTAAGAGATGATTCATCTAAGCTACGCTTTTGACACAATTTAGAACATTATGGAGCAAATTTAAATTATGATTAGAATAACAACTAGCATAGGGGAACATTGAGACATTTTGATTGCAAATATGTGCAAGTCTGTTTTCTAAATCAATGGTGTTGTTGTTGATAATGTTGTTGTTAATATTGGTGTTGTTGTTGTTATTGTTTCATTGTAGTCGGTGTTAAGTGTTTTGCATCTTATGTATGTGGATCTATAATAATATACCTTTCTTCGTTGATTCTGATTTATAATGTATGTACATTTAAAGTTTGCTTTACAGAACAAATCACGTGAACACCGGGCGTACTTAATGACAGCTGAAAACAAAAATGCGCTCTCTTTTGTTAAATTCACACATTCAGGTGTTATGATTGCTATCGTTGAATGACATATCATTATCAGTGCTCCAGCTAGGCCTTAATGGAAGAGGAATCCCGCTGCCCCTCCAAGGCCCCACCCTGCCCTTTTATTAAAAAAAGACATTTTATTGATCTCCTTTTACCTTGTTATTTATATATTCCTCCTTGCAGACATTTTATTCGCATGGTTTAATACTAATGGAAAGTAAATTGTTACATTAATACTGGTATTAATATAAAAATTACATAACAGGGAGCATTCTGGATACAACCGCGCGCTCGAAAGTGCCCTTTTTTACAAAATACCACGCGCTTAAAAGTGCCCTTTTTATCAAAGCCCCTTCCCTTTTTAAATCCTAGCTGGAGCACTGATTATATATAATAATCCACCGTCAAATTATTAAAATTATTGCTATAGATGCATATTCCATGTTAAAGGCATCTAACTATCAACTACAGTTGTTATATTGATGAAATCGTTTAAGAAAATACACATGTAATGCCAACAATACTTTTCTCGACAAATTCCTCAAATTCGATATGAACTCTTGCGTACGAATATGGCCTACTTCAATGAGAATTTTACTACACTTCAGCCCCTTTGTTGTTAGTGCGCATGCTTACAGCGGTGTATTGTGTACAATCAACAGCATTTTGCTTTTGAGCAGAGCTTTTGGAAGAGACTGTAAATCGTTTAAAACTGAAAACTGCACAATATGTATTATCAACTATAAAAATATATATAATGACTTTTATATTTTAAATTGTGCATATGTTCTTTCTTAGACCTTACTAAAAAAATCCACAATATTTGTCAAGGTGTGTGCAGTTAAAATCGCTCATTGTACACTGGTTGGTATACACGATACAATCGCTACACTATACGAGATTACAAGAAAAACTTCAAGCATAAAAGTGACCAGAAAGGCAGCCCTGTCTGGTTGGTCACAAGTATGTTATTGGGCACTCAGTTTGCTTTTCTATGTCATAAGTATTGGACAAAATATGATAAATTTATGTTGATTTGATGTGCAGTCTTTCCATTATCCACAATACATATCTTCGTTACAATAAAACATCAAACATATAGCTGATTTCTTTTCCTTCATACTCCCATAGTCAGAGTTAATATATAATGGTCTTAACTATTTAGTAAACAGTCGATGTCAACAAACACATGTACAACAGTATAACCAGAATACTCGAAATCCGTGTTTTGCTAACCGTTATTAGAGTAGTTTGCCTTGACATGAATCTATTTTAACGAATATCCGAGGTCGCACTTTATCCAGTTCTACCCAAATATTTAGTTTTTATTACACATTAGTGTTGCCCCAGCAAGCATGGATCCCGGTTAACAGTCTTGAGCCTGGATAAATTTTCATTTATTTTAAAGATTTTCAGCAAATCAAAGTAATGACATATTACATTTTTTCTCAACATTTCATCAGATATTATTAATCGATGTTTTTTTTTAAATTAACTTGAACATATTATTAATTTGTTCAAAGAATGTAGACGTCTTATTTTACACATCTTAAGAGCAGAAAGCTGCTGTTAATGACAAACACGAACTGGGTAAAATGTTTGAAGCATAAAAATAAGTGTTTTTGGAGAGTTAGGTTTTTTCACCGACATGTTTAATGTTCGCGTTATTCAACATAAACGAGGTGTCTTCTATTAAGCTGTTCCTGCAAAGTCATTTAAATGGAATAATTGCAAACCTATATAATTGTGACAATATTTTGCAACAAAAAAACCTTATATTGCATTGCGCGTGAAATGCTATTGCTAACGCGTATACAATGACAGCAATCGTATTGTGTTACTAGTAAATTAGTTTCTCTTGAACTGCTTAAAGTTCGTTCAAAAGTCTCAGTTCTTTCTAAATCAGTAAACCAATGTTTATGATATTATAGAATGTTATTGTTTAGTTAATTTAGTTTTTACTGAATGACAAAAAGAACGAACAAACAGTTGATCATTTGATGACACTTCATTCGTGTCGCCGCTCAGGAAGTATCGACATCAAAGCAGAAAGGAATCAGCTTTCAGGTACCAGTTAATTTCGGGAAATACCGAAGAATAGCGAATGCTCACGTTTCTTCACGATGGTGAAATGGGAGGGGAAATGGGCGGAGCTTATTAATCTGTTAATTCAAAACTTGTGAAGTTAGACTTTACATACCCATATCATGATGATCGGAAAGTGCAAAGATGCACGTGTAAAGGCAGTTTCGGCAGCGTTCTATTGTAGGCGTACACATGGATATTGTATATCCTGAACGTAAGGATGAACACTCGGAATTGTCTCTCTGGTAGAACTAATATTTATTTAATAGTTGTATAACGTGCATCTCATTTTATATAAATACGAGTGTACATTGTTACATCAACAAACCTCGTTTTCAAAATAAACCTTTTGAGTTTACAAAAGAAGAAACACATACGTTTTTCACCCGGAAACAATATGTTTAAAACAGATCAGCATGACTGGATTTTTTTGTCAACGAATATCCTCCATATATTTACAAGTCATCGCTGATTCTTCACGAATACCTTATGTGCTGACCTGGCCCTGTGACCTTTCAAGGCAAAATGTGTTAATTTCGAACAAAAATAGGTCAAATTTACCCCAACTGCTCGGGTTATCTCCGAATATTAATTATTATTATTATTATTATTATTATTATTATTATTATTATTATTATTATTATTTTTAATACAAATACACCAGTGCACGGTGGCCAATGAGACCTTATCGTTCACTGGTATTAAAAAAGGAGAATTGTATTACTATAATAAAACAATGAAAGGCATATTAGATCTATTATAATATCTATTATATTATAAAATAGATCAATGATTAGGTATAACTTTCTATAAGTGTATAAATTTTGTCCTATTATAACCATAATTAGTATTGTTATCATCATCCTAATTATCATTAACTCCAGCATCATAGACATCACTAACATTAACAGAACAGAACAGAACCGAACAGAACATAATTTAATTACACATACACTTTACAGCTTCTAGTGGTAAACAAAATGATTATACAAAACAACATGAATTCATGAATATAGTAAGTCGTTTTTGCAGAAATTTTCTAATCCAGTAATGGATGAACTTTACAGGTATTTTAACAAAACTCATTTTATCGCACATGTTAAAAGCGTCATTAGCAATATATGGAACCGTTTTTGTATGTCGTTGTAATCGATTGAATAAAACAATATATATTTTTTTAAGAACACATAATAATACAATTTGAATCCGAATCAGTTAACATCATTTTTGTAACACACACACTATATCATTATATGTATGCCTATAGTGTATGCAGCAACTATATATATAGGCATATACTAGCTACAGACATGGTTAAATAAAGCAATTCACATAGTGTCACAATGTATTAAGTTTAAAATTATACATATACAAGTTACACATATAACACAATTATAAAATGGGTATCAGTTATACATATACAAGTTATACATAGAACACAATTATACAATGATATGAGTATCAAGTTGGCGAATGTTTAGTGCTTCTGTAATGAACTTTCTAAACTTGAACATTTCCCTTTTATTTTGTGTAGTTAACAACTTGCGTTAGTTTAAACATGTTCGGTCTAACTCTATAGTNATATTCCGAGTCTGTGTTGCAATGTCAAACACAACATTTGACAGATTGGTACATACTGCGTATAATGCGCAACATTTTACCGTCCACATTCGACTTATATAACTTTAAACACAGTACATTTATATATATAGAACCAAAGCAACGTTTCATATCAACGAAGCAACAATACAATCGTTTATTCATATTTACATATTTTACAATAATAGAATGTAGTATGAAGACGGCTTCTATAGTTGACCTGCCTTTTCTAAACCCGAACTGCGCGTCGGAGATAACATAATTGTTTTCAAAACATGCCGATAATCGCTGGTTGAATATACATGTAAACAATTTTGCAAAGCAACTTAATAAGGTGATGCCTCTTTAATTACTAGGATCGGATTTATCACCCTTTTTATGTATAGGGATTATAATCTCTTCAGTCCAAGCTAACGGAAATTTGCCTGTATTTAAAATCATGTTAAAAATCGTTGTAATATAGCCAGCCAAAATATCACAAGCTTCTATAAAATATTCGTTTAGCAAATTTATCTTCACCCGGCGATTTACATTTTTTAAAGAGGGCAATAGCTTTAATAACTTCATTATATGTTATTTGGTTATCAAGGTCACCTAAAACATGTTCGAAATTGTCGAAGTCATGGTTCAAATTAAAATCTTCTGCATTATCATTATTAGTATGGTTTTCATCTGAAAACATTTGCTGGAAATGATTCTTTAAATCATTAAGTGATGTATTGCAATTATAACATGTTGTTTTCTGGGATCTAAAGTACCTCCAAAAGTCCTTAGCTTTATTTCGTTTTAGGTCTTCGAATTGTTTACAGCGTTTGAGATTGTATGCCTGACGTTTATTTTTTGTTATTATTTTAAATGTGCTTTTTAATTGACATAACCATAATTATCATCATAACCATCATTATCACCACCATTATTATTATCATTATTATAATTATTACTATTTATGATTTTTTGTTTATAGTTTGCTTACTGAATTAAGTGTGATTTTAATGTGCTCTCCGCCCCAGGAGAGGTGTTAGTGGGGGTTCAAGCGCGATAAAGGAAACGCCCAGCTTCCAGAGGCTTTCCTGGTTCTTTTAAGTGCCCGGTGTAGAGCACCGATACAGTGCACCCCCGTTTAACGTCCCTCGCGGAAGACATGTTAGTCAGTTAGGTTAGTATTAACAGTGCATTGTATTAGTTATATCAATTTACACACACACTAATAACTATATACATATGAGCAGTGAGTGAGAATCTAAAAATTGCAGAGAATGTATACAGCTTCCTTCCTAAATTAGACTGTTTTACTCGTCGCCCAAATATATCAAATATAATGCACTATAAACCAAATAATATGAAAAATACGAGAGAGCATGCGATAGACAAGAAAAAAACCACAACCGTTCCACATAGAAAAGATATCCATCTTGAATAATATTTTGGTATCGAATACATTTTTTTGTAATATATAAAGTTTCACACAACCTTTAATCACACTGCGTTTGTGGGGTTACCATATGATGACACTGTGAAATATAAATCCATATCATCACTTATTGACACAATTCTTTTGAATACTTAAAACTTCTATTGTTAAAGTTCTAAGAAAGATAGTGGCGTGTTCTGAGAAATCTGGGCAAAATCCTTGTGCGTAAATTGTCATCCCAGATTAGCACAGGCTAATCAGGGACGACAATTTCCGCTTTTATGGAATTTTTCGTTTAAATGATGTCTCTGCTTAGCAAAAATCCAGTTTAGGCGGAAAGTGTCGTCCCGGATTAGCCTGTGCGGACTGCACAGGCTTATCTGGGATGACACTTTACGCACAAGCATTTTGCCAAGTTTTCTCAGAACACGCCACGATATTGCATAAACAATACCTATCCTCACAATATTCCAAAAGAACCCGAAGTAAAAAAGGAGTGAACACACATTTGATGACTATTACATAAAAGTAGGGTAACATTTGAGTTTTAATTATGTTTCTTTGAAAATTATGTTCGATGAAACTCATTGAATACAATATTAACGCTACATGTAGTGGTATAACAATCCTCAATTTAACTTAAACAACCAAATACCACTATCACAGTTTTATGGAGATTCAAAATATGTGCACACACTATGCCAAGTGTAAGTATAAAAGCCGAATCCAACTAGTGTTGTACTGTTAATTAGGGGTGGGTGTGGGGGTCTCAAACATTTGCTGTAACTATTTTGTTGACTTATACATTTTGTCCACACCGACTCATGCAGTGTCTTTTTTAATTTCTTTCTAGTAAGCCGATAGCTCGAAGCAAAATCGAACCAAGTCACATTCAACAAAAAGTGACTAGGTGCAGTCTTGCTCGAAGTCATCAAAGCACTCTTGTATGTTTACAGCTTCACAAATCCATGTAGACTATCATCAAATGCTGTGAACCACGCTTCGTGTTTCGGCGAGGGCGTTTTCGTGAATATACTCGTGTATGATTGATCTCTGTAGGTGACGATATCTGCAACCTTGTCGTGCACTAAGGGGTCTAACATTTTCTTGGCATCAACGCATCTAAGATCATAATCGGTTGCTTTACAAAGGTCTTCCAGGAAATCGGTTTGAAACGCGATCTCGTCGTGACAGTCTTTCAAGATGGCCTCTTTTTGGCGCCATTTTGAAACGTCCTTCCGCATTTCCGCCTCGATATGGGGTTCATCCTTCAGCTGTCCCATACTGTATCTGCGAATGGAGAATGTTCACAAACAAAGGTTGCACACACATGCATTGAACCGTGGTTATATATTGTAAAGCTTAACAACTGCCAGGGGTTCGTGAATTCAATTTAGTTTTGATTATGCGCAACTGCTTTATGTGGAATTTCCACGTGAAGCATTCTCGCAAAATCAAAACTAACGTGATTTTACAAACCACTGGCCATAGTTTAGTTATATATCTCCAGTTTACGTAAACAACATCGATTATATTCGGCGTAAATACACTTAGACGGTTAACCACGAGCACCGAGGAGTGAATATACTTCAGTTTTGACTATGCGCAACTGTTTCACGTAGCGTTTCCACGCGAAACAGTTGCGCATATTCAAAAGTGTATGTACTTCACGGTTTGGTTCTCAATGTTTACCTATACAGTCCTACCGTCATAAAATGATCGTATGGAAGAAATTTGTAAAGGTTTGCATACATTTTTACTTGATCCGGGAATGAACCAAATTGCCTTGTTTAGTCCTTAATTATACATGTAATGCAATTCATTATTGTAAATTATAAAGATGTGGTTATTCTCACATGAGTATTTTCCGAGTGCATAGGTGCTCTAGTGTCCGAGGTTACCATTTTATACATGCTCTACTCAACGTAACATTAAATATGTCCTGCTCATAAATGCTAAAATGCCAACAAAGCGTCGATATTGTCGCATGTATATGTTGGTTAAAGTGCAAGCTCTAGTGACTTGTATTAAGAAGATTTCATTAATATTGGCTATTTTAACATTTATGAGCACTTACAATCTCATGCACATCTTAAGGTGAGCCAAATTCTTTTTTTTTATTACAATATGGTCAGTTTCGTTGTCTTTTACAATTGTGTGAGATTGTTATTAGCTGAAGTTATGTCATTCTGAAATAATTGAATATAAGTTATTTTCATTAAACATAAGCACGTTTTGATTGGCTGAATTATTTTATTCATAGCTCCATGAACCAAAATATCAGCGCGCGGGTACTGTTACGTAATAACACGCGCAAGATTGATGGCGTACAATATATGGCGTTATTTTATCTATATTTTTAATGAATATACTGCCTGAAATCTAATAAAAAGAGTGTTAATTACCAGTAACTTTGTTGGTAATGTTAAATTATAAGGAATGAAGAGAACTTCTTTTTGTGTTCATGCTGGTCTGAACCAATAAAACCTTATCCCACCTGTGTATGAACCGCTTCGCGGTTTCATACAGTGTGCTAAGTTTATTTGGCCCATACCTGCATGAACCAAAAGATATTCTCTTCATTCCGTCAATGAATCCGACAAAACGTACGTACTTGCACGCCCAGAGAGCTTGCGCATCAAACATGGTAAAGGTATATTACTGGACTTGGACACCGAGATAGAAAACCTTGTTGTTGCCACCTTCAAGCCAGATGGTCCCCTTGTAAAGGTTGTCCGGGTAAAGTCTCCGCTTGGAAATCAGTCTCAAATTACTGTCCATGAATGGAAAATAACATTTATATTCATTACAGATGATGCAGTCGACTTTGGCGGAGGAGCCGTCTTTAAAGTATGCTTCTTTTTCATTAAGTCGTTGTAAAAGTGGTCGCTCGCTGAAGCCCTTTGGGTACTTGAATCCCATCGGTTAAGTCCGCCATGTACAAATAACGCTAGTGGCGCCGTACTTTAAACCTTGCAGAGCAATGGCCTCCGCAAAATAGCTTGCACCAACCACTAGTAACCTTTGACCCTGGAATTCGCGCGCATCCCGGAAGTCGTGGCTATGCATGATACGGCCATTAAACTGTTCAATCCCGGGAAATGTTGGTACATCCGGCACGTTGCAAATGCCCGAGGCAACAATCACGTGACTAAAGACTTCCTGACACTGCTTGTTGTCTGCTAGATTTTCGACGGAGACGAGGAAGTCGTCCGACTGGTGCCTATACTTCACGTTTCGGACAACATGGTGGAGCTTTACGAACTGGCTCAGATCTACATTGCTGCTTTTCTATTGACCTACCAAAATGGATTAAAACATTACCAAATGAAATAGGTGTAAATGCTTATTAACATGTGTGAACTTGCTTGCTGAGATGTGTGTACATGATTGATGAGATGTGTGTACATGACTACTGAGATATGTGTACATGATTGCTAAGATGTGTGTACATGATTACTGAGATGTGTATACATGACTACTAAGATGTGTGTACATTATAGCTGAGATGTGTGAACTTGCTTGCTGAGCTGTGTGTACATGTTTGCTGAGATGTGTTTACATGATTGCTGAGATGTGTGTACATGACAACTGAGTTGTGTGTACATGATTGCTAAGATGTTTGTACATAATTACTGAGATTTGTGTACATGATTGATGAGATGTCTGTACATGATTACTGAGATGAGTGTACATTAATGTTGAGATGTGTTTACATTATTGCTGAGATCTGTGTACATGATTGATAAGATGTGTGTACAGGATTGCTGAGATGTGTGAACATGACTTCTGAGATGTGTATACATGACGACTAAGATGTTTGTACATGATAACTAAGATGTATGTACATAAATGCTGAGATGTGTGTACATGATTACTGAGATGGGTGTACATGATTGATGAGATGTGCGTACATGATCGCCGAGATGTGTGTACATGAATACTGAGATGTGTGTACATGAATGCTGAGATGTGTGTACATGAACGCTGAGATGTTTATACATGAATACTTAGATGTGTGTACATGATTTATGAAATGTGTATACATGCTTACTGCGAAGTGTGTACAAGCCTCACTGTGATGTGTGTACTTGCTTGCCGAAATATGTGTGCATGATTGCTAAGATTGTATTTCATTTCTGAGATGTGTGTACATGAATGCTGAGATGTGTGTACATGTATGCTGAGATGTGTGTACATGATTACTGAGATGCGTAAACATGATTACTGAGATGTGTGTACATGATTGCTGAGATGTGTGCACATAATTTCTGAGATGTGTGTACATGATTGCTGAGATGTGTGGTGATGATTACTGAGATGTGTGTACATGATTACTGAGATTTGTAAACATCATTGCTAAGATGTGTGTACATGATTACTGAGATGTGTAGACATGAATACTAAGATGTGTATACATGATTACTGAGATGTGTGTACTTGATTGATGAGAAATGTGTATATGATTGCTGAGATGTGTGTACATGATTACTGAGATGTGTGTATATGATTACTGACATGTGTGTACGTGATTACTTAGATGTGTGTTCATGATTGCTGAGATGTGTGTTTATGATTACTGAGATGTGAGTATATGACTACTGAGATGCGTGAACATGATTACTGAGATGTGTGTATATGACTGCTGACATGTGTGTACATGATTACTTATATGTGTGTACATGATTGTTGAGATGTGTGCACATGATTACTGAGATGTGTGTACATGATTGCTGAGATGTGAGTATATGACTACTGAGATGCGTGAACATGATTACTGAGATGTGTGTACATGACCACTGAGTGTGTGTACATGATTGCTGAGATGTGTGTACATGCTTGCTGAGATTTTTGTACATGATTACTGAGATGTGTGTACATCACCACTGAGATTTGTGTACATGGTAACTGAGATGTGTGAACTTGTTTGCTGAGATGTGTGTACATGATTACTGAGATGTGTGAACTTGATTGCTGAGATGTGTGTACATGATAACAGAGATGTGTAAACTTTATTGCTGAGATGTGTAAATTTAAATGCTGGGATGTGTGTACATGATTACTGACATGTGTGCACATGATTGATGAGATTTGTATACATGATTGCTGAGAAGTGTGTGCATGATAACTGAGATGTGTGTACATGATTTCTATTATGTGTGCACTTGATGCTTAGATGTATAAACTTGATTACTGAGTTGTGTGTACATCATTACTGAGATGTGTGTACATGATTGATGAGATGTGTGAACATTATTGCTGAGATGTGTGTACATGATTACTGAGATGTGTGTACATGATTTCTGAGATGGGTGTACATGATTGTTGAGATATGTATACATGCTTGATGGTATATGTGTACATGATTTTTGAGATGTGTGTACATGAATGCCAAGATGTGTGTACATGATTGCTGAGATGTGTGTACATGATTACTGAGACGTGTGTATATGATTATTGAGTTGTGTTTACATGACTACTGAGATGTGTGTACATGATTACTGAGTTGTGTGTACATGAATACTGAGATATGTGTACATGATTGTTGACATGTGTGAACATTATTGATGAGATGTGTGTACATGATTGATGAGCTGTGTTCATGATTACTGAGTTGTGTGTACATGATTACTGAGATGTGTGAACTTGCTTGCTGAGCTATTTGTACATGTTTGCTGAGATGTGTGTATATGATTGTTCAGATGTGTGTAGATGATTACTAAAACGAGTGTATATGATTACTGACATGTGTACATGATTACCGAGATGTGTGTACATGATTTCTGAGATATGTGTACATGATTACTGAGATGTGTGTACATTACTACTGAGATATTTGTACATGATTAATGAGATGTGGATACATTATTGTTAAGATATGTGTACATGAATACTGAGTTGTGTGTACATGAATACTGAGATATGAAAACATGAATACTGAGATGTATAAATGACTTCTGAGATGTGTTTAAATGATTGCTGAGATGTGTGTACATGATTACTGAGATGTGTGTACATGATTGCTGAGATGTGTGTAGATGATTGCTGAGATGTGTGTACATGACTACTAAGATGTGTGTTCATGATTGCCGAGAAGTGTGTACATGATTGGTGAGATGTGTGTACATGATTGCTGAGATATGTGTACATAAATACTGAGATGTGTGTACATAATTGCTGAGATTTGTGTACATAAATACTGAGATATGTGTATATGATTACTGAGATGAGTGAATATGATTGATGAGATATGTGTAAATGATTGCTGAGATGTGTGTACATGATTACTGAGATGTGTGTACATGATTACTGAGATGTGTGTATATGATTGTTGATATGTGTATACATGATTGCTGAGCTATGTTTGTACATGATTGCTGATATGTGTGTACATGATTACTGAGATGTTTGTTCATTATTGCTGATATGTGTATACATGATTACTGAGATGTTTGTTCATGATTGCTGAGATGTGTGTACATGATTACTGAGACGTGTGTACATGACTTCTGAGATGTGTGTACATGAATGCTTTGATGTGTGTACATGATTGCTGAGATGTGTGTACATGATTACTGAGATGTGTCTACATGACTTCTGAGATGTGTGTACATGATTACTAAGATTTGTGAACTTGACTGCTGAGATGTGTTCACATGATTACTGAGATGTGTAAACATGATTACTGAGGTGTGTGTACATGATAATTGAGATGTGTGAACAGGATTGCTGAGATGTGTGTACATGATTACTGAGATGTGTGAAATTGATTACTGAGATGTGTGTACATGATTGCTGAGATATGTGTACATGATTACTGAGATGTGTGTACATGATTGATGAGATGTGTGTACAAGATAACTGAAATGTGTGTACATGATTGCTGAGATGTGTGCAGATGATTGCCGAGTTGTGTGTAAATGATTGATGAGATGTTTGTATATGATTACTGAGATGTGTGAACAATATTACTAAGATTTGTGTACATGATTACTGAGATGTTTGTACATGATTACTGATATGTTTGTACATGATTATTGAGATGTTTGTACATGATTACTGAGATGTTTGTACATGATTACTGAGATGTGTGTTCATGATTACTGAGATGTGTGTACAAGATAACTGAGATATTTGTACATGGATACTGAGATGTGTGTACATGATAACTGAGATATTTGTACATGAATACTGAGATGTGTGTACATGATTTCTGATTTGTGTGTATATGATAACTGAGATGGGTGTTCATGATTACTGAGATGTTGTGTACATGATAACTGAGATGTGTGTACATGATTGTCAAGATGTGGGTACATGACTGCTGAGATGTGTGTACATGATTGATGAGATGTGTGTACATGACTACTGTAATGTGTGAACATGATTGCTGAGATGTGTTTACATGATTGCTGAGATGTGAGCACATGACTGCTGAGATGTGTCTTCATGATTGCTAAGATTTGTGAAATAAATGCTAAGATCTGTGTACATGACTGCTGAGATATGTGTACATGACTGCTGAGATGTGTCTACGTGATTGCTGGGATGTGTGTACATGATTGCTGAGATATGTGTCCATGACTACTGATATGTGTATACATGATTACTGAGATGTGTGTACATGATTGATGAGATGTTTATACATGCTTTCTGAGATATGTATACATGCCGCCAAAAATCAGCCTACTGGTACTAATATAAGAACAAATTTAGACCTTCAGGTTTATATACATAGTGCTTGATAACGTTTTGACGACAAAAGCCCGCCGCAGGATTTTAAAAGTCCATACCTTCAAGATAGTCCATAAGAACAGCCCTAGGTGGGAATAACGGGATGGCTTTCTTGAAGTGTTGTTCGAAAGTATAATCCGGGAACTTGAGGCATTCCTTGGGTCTATTCGACCAGAGATTTTTATACATGCCACCATGGTTCGGCTCTCCGTACTGGTCTATCCCTGGAAAATAAGTAATGAAGGGTTTGAATTTGGTTTTTGTCGTGTTGACAATTTTTCGGTTATATCGCGGTGATAGATCACATAGTCATGCTCCATGGATCTCAACCAGTACTATTCAGTTAACACTTTCAGCGCCAATCTCAGAATGGTTGGCGTCTTTTCAAGGCGGCGTCCATTATAAAACTTTGCTCTTTTCTTCATCGTTTGTTCCAAGCTATAAAGGTTTCTGTAGACACTAAGTAATCAATTTCATACCGGACAATATTTATTTGTATTAATTTAAAATAAGGTTGCTGACGACACATTTTGGTCAAAGGGTACGAATACGACAGAAGGTCGCATGGTCTAGGTTTTAAAGAATTATTATTTACCCTTGTCTAAATCAGATCCGTCCTCGTCTATTATTAAAAGGGACAATATCAGACTTGATATTTTCCCCTTACTATCTACAAAATCACACATACAGTGCCCGGTAAAGTCATACAATTTGTTTTCATTCACACTTTCTAGCACGAATTTCGCCAAGCGAGTGTCAGTTTGCGGCCATAGTGTGTTCTTTTTTGGGCTGTGACGCTGTGTTTAAACGTTAATGATTTATTTTGTAGGGATGGGACCGAATATCCGAATATTCGAAAAACGGCCGAATATTCGAACCAAAAAGTTCAAATTCGAATATTCTATTTTTATGCAAAGATACTTCCAAAAAAGTTAAAAGTACATATACAAAGTGGCAGTTTTGGTTTCCATTATAAGTCATTGCTTTGATAACAGCTTCCATCAATGAACGAGATAATAATTGGCAAACGGGAGGGTATAAGGAGAGGGACCAATCGTCAATTTACTATCAATTCATAGTTCTGCAATATAATATGTACAAACTATTTTCTGAAAATCAGTCGAAAATGAAAGTAAAATTATTTGAAACATTTACGTATATTGATAAACATTTTAAAATCTGTGTTTTGACAGGTTTTTTAACCTCAGCGGTCAATTTTATAAACAGTGGTTAATATTAACTGTAGTTACTGATTACCGCAGTTATTTACCTGGTTATGTTACCGCAATATAATTGTTTTTGTATAAACGATGGTTACTTCGTTGTAACCTAACCATTGAAATGTGTTAACTTACCACAGTAAAATTACCAACATTGCAACCCTGAAAATGACGTCGTTTTCGCACAATTTGTCAGGCGAACATTCTTTAATATGGCCTCTGACTCTGTCACAAAAGATATATGCAAAAAATGGGCTTAAACCTTTAGTGACCGAGAGGTGGACTCTTTTAAGAACTTAATGACAGGAAATCTTCATAAACTCAAAGCAAACCAACGCGGCCACTCGTTACCTAATAAGTAATGGAAACCATGCTCGTTTTAGTCATAAACTTGGTACAAGACGTTTTTTAAAGCCCCATTAACACTCAAAATCGTGATATTTTAATCAATATAAACTAATAATTGTAAAAAAATACAGTATTTTAGAACTTTACTTTTTTGTCATTCTTGGTTTAAAGTCCCTTTAAGCATTAAATATTTTGGACTTAAAATGATTACTTCATTCGTTTCAAGTTATCGAATTAATATACGTTCCATCACTTAAATTATGTTTCAATTAAGCTTTATTTATAAGCTACACAGCTTATTTGGCATAGTAAATTTAAGTAAAAAATAATTATTATCTATGCCAATAAGAATATATCTGGTGGTTATAAGGTAGAAATCCGTCTTTTTTTAAACTTTAAAACTTAACAATTATCGCGTTTGTCGAAATGGACGTACACGTCCAGAAATCCTACTGGTTTATAACCCATTTTAACATGCAAGAGAACCCGTTCCCGAGTTTCCGCTGACATGTCAACATTTTTCCCCCCATAATATTTCCTTTATATAATATCCAATTTCTCTTTCATATTACTTTTTTTTATAACATATCATATTTCTAAACATTGCCGTTTCTATATATTGTCAGTAGAGTATACATGTTACTTCACTGGAATGAGTGTCTGGCCGATTTTTACAAAACTCTTCTTGTATGTTTCACCTTTTCTACCAGCCACTGTTATTAAATGCAAATACAAAAGTGGATGGCCGAATCTAAGTTGTGAAACATTGTGGCCAAACCTTTTTGCCTATAAATTTTAACAACTGTAAACAATATCATGTAGTTTGTATTTATATTGGCAAAATATGTTTAAACTTAATATGCAAGAAATGAACAAGAAATCACACAGACACGCGATCATAAATATAAACACGCATACACGAAACATTAACTGACAGATGGACAACTCTAGACATTTTCCACTTTCCAATAGACCATAATTTATTCTGAAATTGATGGCTTCCTTTTGAAGTTGATGACTTCTGGTTCCATAAATGTAGCTTCTAGTGGGTCAAAATCAACTAAACAATAATAAAAAGACAATAACTTTAGTGCAAATGCACACAATTTAGGTAGAACATCATTCTGTTTCTTACAAAAAAAAACATTCATTATACATACTTTATACAACGAAGTTAATTATTTTCATTTTTGAAAAAGACGAATCACTGTTTTCATGTAACAGGAAGTCATCATTTCGTCAGTGCCGAAATGGGTTATGGGTAAATGGAATAATGCGAATACAGACAAACAAACAAACCTGTTCGCCATGTTAAATTCCACAACCCTCCCCATGTGTCCTGTTTCTCAAAACACCCCAACTCCGGACTCGGGTCCATTCGTCCAAACTGATAAAGCGCCGCCATTCCGCATGGACCCGCACCAATCACGCAAATCCGAACCATGGTTGCTTTCACAACAGACGGTTACTCAAACGATATCAAGAAAGAACAGTGAGCGACTGAGCTTTTATCAATTTATCACCTACATGTACCTTACCGACTAACACACGTTTGTTTCGTTCTTAAAATGAAGTAACGTTAGCTATCCACAAGCTAAAGTTGTGTCTGTTTAAGGAAGATGATTGAGTGTGATTGATCAGGCGACGACTGTTTTGAACCTGTTGTAAATGTATGTTACCACTCATAAGCCTATGTTTAACACTGTCGCTGTTAAAATTATATTTTATTATATGTAGTAAAGATAGCACATTTACTTTTTAAACTATAAAACATATCTAATAATCAATAGTAATAACAAATAAATGCGAAGTCCTTGTACGAATACTTTACACCTGAGTTCATTGAGGCTGAACAATTGTTTTTCCAATATAAACCTGCATATGTTAACTATTAGGACTGCATGAAGTGTTCTTGATCACTTATATTGCTGCACACTATGATCGTTATGCACATTACTTCGCTGCTGTTCTTATATTATTGAAAATTCATCCTCCTTAATATTTATGTGTTTTTTTTTTAAGGAATATATATATATATATATATATATGCTAGTACTACTTGTATATGTTTTCAATGTATGCTTGACAGCTAGCAGGTTTATATACTTTGTGTTAAGGTAAGATATGAATATAATTGATAGCAGCAACAAATGAACGTATATATGACCATTCGTGTTATATATGAGGTTGTGTTGTTCCTATTTTTACTTTTTTTATTTTTTACGTTTTACACATGTATATGTGTTATAATACGCATGCGTATAGGTTTTAGATTTTAGAAAATTAATATGTTTTTATAAATATAAGCTCTCCTTAGCCAACATTATTGAGTAATGTGTTAAGCATTAAATTAATTAATGCCTGCAAGGCATGCAGAAAAAAACGGACCATCACAAACGTTCAAATCCAATCTTCTTCAATTATGTTGTGAATCATGTTTTGGCTGACTTTAATAATAGTAGGATAGATCTTAGATGTAATGTTTAAAACAAATTGATTAACAATATAAATATAGGTTTACATAAATATATGGAAAGGGAAAAACCTTGCAGATAATATTGTATGCTTATAAGCAATTTATATGTAAACATTAAAAGTCTTGTCTCATCTCCTTTTATATTATGTTCACTTTCTGATTTGAGTAATTGATAAACCCCAAGTACAAAAATATGTAAATAACTGTTGTAAAATCATGTATGTAGATGTAAATTAGCCTCTATGTTTGATTGTAGCCAAAATCAATCATCCTACATGTATGTTGAAACTCCTTTAGATGTAAATTAGCCTCTATGATTGATTGTAGCCACAATCAATCATCCTACATGTATGTTGAAAGTCCTTTAGATGTAAATTAGCCTCTATGATTGATTGTAGCCACAATCAATCATCCTACATGTATGTTGAAACTCCTTTTGTACATGTAATTCTGTTTCGTTTTATTTTTGTGTTTAATTTGCTGAATTGCTTGCACCATAACATGCAGAAGTCAAAAGATAGAAATATTGTATTTTTTTTACCAATATACATGTACCTGTTTAGTAATATATATGTTAACGCTCATTTTATGTCATTATGTAAATGGATAATCTTTAATTTGTCTCATACAACTGTGGGGATCAAAATAACAGTACACAACGCAGAGATGTCTTTGATTTCTTAAAAGCAAAACAAGAACATATTTATTGTCTCCAAGACTGTCATTTTACTCCTGATATGAAAAATAAAATGTACTCGGAATGGGACGGAGAATGTTACTTTAGTTTTGGGAGTTCAAACTCAAGAAGTGTTTGCATTTTGTTTAGAAAGAACTTACCAATAACAGTAAATACAATTGAAATGATTGTATTGGTAACTACTTACTATTGACTTTGACATATATGAAAAACAGTTTTACCTTATGCACATTATACTGGCCAAATAAAGATACACCCACATTTTACACAGACCTCTTTAAGAGGATAACAGATTTTCAAAGTGATGAATACATAATATGTGGAGATTGTAATTGTGTATTAGATGTTTACTTAAACTATTTAAATTACACATCCATTAAAAAAATAAAAATGCAAGACAAACACTGAAATCTATTATAAGAGATAATAATATAACTGATACTTTCAGATATCTAAATGGCACTACCCAATACTATACATGGAGACGGTTAACGTCGATTGTTTTTCTTACTTCTAATAGTTTGTCATCTAAAATTAGGGAATCTAATTCAACTTATAAATAAGATCACTCCATTATTGACCTAGAAATAAGCTTTGATGATATAGCACATGGAAAAGGGCTATGGAAATTCAACAATTCACTGTTAAATGATATTCAATATTTAAACTGCATTAATACTTTTATAGAAAATGTTGAACAACAATACATGTATTGTATTCCACTATACACTATAGAAAACATTGAAAACATTACAACAGTTACATACAGTTTGTAATCAATGACCAGTTATTCCTATCAACATTACTTGTGGAAATTAGAGCAAAATCTATCTCTTTCTCATCATATAAAACAAAACTAAAAAAAAACACGAATCTAATTTAATTAAGGAAATTAATAGACTTCTAAAATCATTAAATGAAACTAATGCAGACCAACTACTTGCCTTACAAAATGAATTAGAAAATGTTCGAGAAAATAAACTTAAAGGGTCACTTATTCGTTCTAGAGCTAAATGGATAGAAGATAGGGAAAAACCCTCTAAATACTTTTGCTCATTTGAATCAAACCATTATACAAACAACTCGATACCTTTTATTGAATTAGAAAATGGTGCTAAGTTGAATGAACAAAATGATATTTTAAATGAAGCTGTTTCATTCTATAAATCACTTTACAGACAAAATGACAACGAAATTGAATGCGATATAAAAGCTGATTTATCTCATGTAAATATACCAAATTGAATAAAGTTCAATTTGATTCATTAAAAGGTCTGCTAAATATTAAAGAAGTATCCATAACACTTAAAAATGTGAAATATGACAAAAGTCCAGGGTCTGATGGATTCACTTCTGAATTCTTTAAGATGTTTTGGAGTAAGTAAGGTCACTTTATAGTAAAAAGGATAAATAATCCTTTTATTACAAACTCCTTGTCCATAACTCAAAAGCATAGCATTATAACTTGCATTCCAAAAGAAAACAAGCCTAGATTCTATCTAAAAAAAACTGCGACCATTAACCTTATTAAATGTTGTTTACAAAATGTGGCAGTGGCAGGGAAAATGGGTATTATGGCTAAAAAAATCACATTTTAAGGTTTTTAGATATTTCATTTCCACATTCTTTTAGAAAAAAACAAAAACAAATTAGGCTTCTATCATTTTAAGTTTTCGAGATATTGATCTTTTTGTTATAGCATCAGGCCCCATTTCAAATAGATTGATTTGATATTTTAATCTCCAAAGATCAAACTGGTTTCATTAAAGGTCGATATATTGGTGAAAACATTAGATTACTTTATGATATATTGAACTACGCTGAAGATAATAATCTACCTGGATTACTTATGACAATCGATTTTGAAAAAGCATTCGACACCTTGTATTTCAAATTTATAGAAACAACCCATACCTTTTTAATTTCGGACCAATGTTTCAAACATGGATATCTATGTTCTTGCATAATACTATGGCCTCCATACAAATAAATGGATTTTTGTCGAACACTTTCTGTATAGAGAGGGGCTGTCGTCAAGGAGACCCAATAAGTGCTTAGATTTTCATTATATGTGCAGAAATTCTTGCTTTTAAAATAAGGGAAAGCAAAAAATAAAAGGTATCACAATAAAAGATATAGAATACAAAATATCACAATTTGCAGATTACACATCTCTACTTCTCGACGGGTCAGATTCATCCCTTAATTTTGCTTTAGATATGCTTCATGATTTTCATTAAAGTCTGGACTAAATATAAACTATGACAAACCTAATTTAATTTGGATAGGCTCTATGAACTATTGTACTCGATCAATAAAAACAACATACAAACTGACATGGGGAGCTTCTACTTTTAAAGTTCTTATTTTGTTTGATGTTCACTTAGAAAACATGGTAATGATAAATTTTGAGAACAAAATTGAAAGTATTAAAAGATCAATGAGTCATTGGAATCGTGAAAATATGACACCGCTAGGAAAGATAACTATTGTCAAATCATTGTTTCTACCTTTACTTACTCGTATCACTACCAACACCAAGAATTGACACAATGAAAACAATTAATCAACAATTTTACGACTTCATTTGGGCAGGACCAAGCAAAATAAAGGCTATATTTATATATATTCTTTTGAAAAATACATGAAAATAACTTTGCTTAAAAGATAATTGTTATACTATGAAAATTGTTATTTATTAGTTAAATCGATAATAGATTTTAAAACTATGTTTAATACTGCAAAAATGTATGCAGAGAAAATATGTTTACACCTGAAGAATAAAATTTGGCTCTATGTCCTTAAAAACAATGTATTGTAAATTGAAAAGCTACCTAATAATAATAATAGTATACTAAATTGTAATGATATTCTGGATATGCCTCTATTTTATAATCATAATTTTAAAATTAACAAGATCCATATTTATATTAAAAGTCTATATGAAAGAGGTATACGTTTTGTGAGAGATATTATGATATAGAGAAATTGCTTTATTTCAAAAGAATCTTTGGACGAACATGCCGGAACGAACATAAATTTCCTATTGTACCAATGATTACTCAACGTAATAAGTAAATGTATTGAAAAGTTTGAAGACATGCCACCTTTTGATAATACCAACATACATAAAGAAAATGGTAACCAGCCAAAACGAAGAAAAACATATTTATAAAATATAAATCCAGAACAGTGACATCCCAGCTTGTCAAACAAAATGCAATGCAGATTTTTTTTAATATCGACTGGAAAAACGTACATGAACTTGTGTTCAACCTAACTAAAGATACATATATTAGATGGTTCCAATGCAGAATAGTCCACAGAATCTTAGGAACAAAATCTCTTATGTTAAAAATGAAAATTGTTGACAGCAATCTATGTAAATTTTGTAATAATGAAGTAGAAAATATGCACGTGTTCTGGTACTGTCCATATTCCCAAACAACTGTTAAATTTTTTGTTGAGACTATTCTTAGAAGAAGACCAAGCTTAACTATTCAGATTACTTGTCAGGATCTTATACTTGGAATAACGACCCCAAAAATGAATGATTTAAACATTGTGTGTCTAGAAATTAAACGGTATATTTTGCATTGCCAGAAGAAAAACAGAATCCCTTCACCTTTTGGACTTGTAAATAGTATGAAACACAATTTTGAAATATATAAAGCCACAATTAACACATATGATGAACTACGAGACTGGTCCCTTATACAAATATTTGTAGACATTTCCCATAATAACATCACTAATCGTCACACGTAATATAGATAATATAGACATTGTTAAGCACCAATTTTGTTTGTAAAGTCTGGTTTTTTACACAATGCAATTCAGCACTCAAGTCACCTTTTGAACGTGTGTATATATAACAGATGAAAGATATACATACTTATAGCTAAAGCTTTACAATATTATATGCATGTGCACATTAGTTTTGTTGTTTTAGTGTATATATATATATAACATATAAAAGATTTACATTCTTATAACTAAAGCTTATAATATGCATGGGCAAATTAGGTTTTGTTGTTATAATTCTGGGAATATTAAACACTATAACGTGTATATGAATGAATGTTTATAACCTTATGACTCTTCTACTCATGTATGTAATATGTTACGGAATATCTTAGTTGATGTTGCCATCAAATACATGTCGTTAAATTACTATGTATATGATAAGCTTGTTATATGTCTGCAATATCTTACAGATAAAATAAAAGTATACACACGAAAAATATATATATATTTTTTATTCATAAGACTTAAACGTTTGAAAACCAAATTAAAGAGCATCAGACGATGACAATTCTCGTATTATGACATTAGGCTGTTCCATGAGAAAACCGGGTATAGTGACAGTCTGCGTAAAGTGTTATCTCGGATAAGACTCTTCATCCATCACAGGCTAATCCGAGACGCTACTTCCGCCTTTATGTTTTTTCAATTTATCAGGAAAGTATTCTTAAACGAAACTGCATTGGGAGTAGAAAGTGGCGTCAAGGATAAGCCTGTGCGGCTAGCAAAGGCTGATCCGGGACGGTACTTAACGCAGTTGTCACTATACCAGGTTTTGTCATGGAAATGTCCATGTCAATCTGAAAATTTACAGTTATTCATAGACCATTACTGAGGGCGGGAGAAATATTTGTTACTTTAGTTGCAGAAGTTTGGTCAAGTCCAACGTATAAGAAACTCTAAACCAATGGACCGTTCCACATTTATTTAACATTCACTGCTGTATTATAAGGTTTGGGAGCAGAAATGGTTGATAGCAACAGACTATGCCGCATTTAATACTTCACGAGCTCCTGATTGGTAAGAACAACACATAATGTTGCATGGCATGCATGTGATCCGGTTGTTTTTAGTAACAAGTAGTTTGTAAGCACAAAATGGTGCACTGAATGCTTGTACTTCCTGATTGGCTGGAAAAATAAATGTGAACGGTCCATTATAGTTCGAATAACCTGACCTTATCCTTACTAAATTCCACGACCTTATGTCTCGCTCTATTACCTGTGTCGCATTGATCGGCTGTAACTTTACTACCCCATGAGCCTTCTTGCATAAAGGTGTAGATCATTTCAATAATCCCATGCTATATCATGGACAAAACATTAAAGGAAAAGGAAACAATTCACTCTTTCGATGTGTGCTTGATTCTTTAGTATTGCTTTTCACTCACACATTATTCAAGTTCGACATGTGAAATTAAGTATGATTAACCAAATGGTTGAAACCATCTTCTATTAGCAAATTGTCGGTTTCGATCGAAAATGATCGAAAAGGACGTAACTTGTGGAAAGCTGACGTTAGATTCTTTTCAATCGAGATATGTGCTTTTTCACACAATGCCTCGCGGCCTCCATATGCAAGTTCACACCTTCTCTGTTACAAAGACGATTTAACTGTATCGTTCTGCTTCCAGAATATCGTAAATTCACCTTGTGACACCCTAAATTAATTTATAAATTAATAAAGTACGATATGGGCTGTACTATTATTATACTATATGATAAAGCATCGTGTATGAATGACATGTGTGAGTGCGTGTTTGCGTGCATGCTTGAGTGTGTAAGTGCGTTAGATTAGATCATGTCCAAAATGAATCATTAACTGATGTAGGTTTGTTGCCAGATGAATATGTACAGGATGAAAATTTACCTAAAATGTCTGCTGGTAAAAAATTAATGAAAATGTAAGATGCTTATTAGACATGTGTAAAGCTACTGGTTTGAGAAATCTTAAAGATTTTGATACACAATGAAATGTTACATGTATCAATACAACAGGTAGCAGTGTTATCGACTTAAATATATGTAAACCACCCTTGTTCGAATATATATTAATAACTTCAAGGTACATGAAGCTGATATTACATCTGATAATTGTGTGGTTAGTTTTACTATTATGATTCGTGGAGATTCAAATATTCATGATGTTTATGAAAACGATACATTTAATATATCATGCATTTAGGAAATATTAATGAAACATTGTCATATGTTTATAAATGCAACAAAGAAAAAACAGAATCATTGCATTAAGATGAAATGTGTAATAGTATTGAAAATGTGTCTTCTAAAATAATTATATCAGATAGTATAGAAGAACTTGAGTCTCATTTACAATAGTTTTATTCATGTATGGAAAACGTGTGTGACCAACATTTAAAGAAAACTATTCGTACGAATGAGATGAGAAATGATGTACATTACAAGGAAAAACAACCATGGTATGATAAAGAATGTCAAGCCCATCAAAATACATTTTATCAACAGCTTTATAAATTTAGAAAAGATAGGTTAGATGAAAATAGGGAGAATATGGTTACAGCTCGGAGTCAATATAAAAATACAAAAATAAGTAAACGGTTTAATTATGAACAAATTCAAACACATTTCTTTAGAAGATTTACTACGTATAAAAATGCAAAAGAATATTGGAAATTGTTAAAAGGTTTTTGTGTTCAGAATACGAGATATGATAAAAGTAGATAGTTTTGCAAGATATTTTATAACAGTAAATGATCCCAATAGTGTATTTTTTCAACCTGAAGAGGACTTGCAAGAGTTTAATGAAAAGTATGCTAAAGGCGAATTTCAGTGTATGTTCGATGAACTAAATGTTAGTATACATTCACATGAAATTAAAAAGCATGTAAAGAACTAAATACAGGAAAATCAGCAGGTCCATGCTTGTTGTTGAATGATTGTTTTATACATGGTAGAAAGAGTTATACGTTTACAAAATGTTTATCTTTACTTTTTGAAAACAATGGTTCTCTATAGGGTATTTTCCAAATAGTTGGTCAGATGGTTTTGTTGTACCGCTTCACAAAAAAGGAATTGTAAATGAAGTTGAAATTTATAGAGGAATAACACTGTTAAGTACTTTTGGTAAGCTGTTTACTTTAATCTTGAATAAAAGACTGAAAAATGGACAGAGAAATATAATGTTTATATTGAAGCACGAGCTGGTTTCTGAGAAAATATTATAACAATTGACAATTTATATCTTTATTATTCATGATATAATAAGACCATTCTAACACACACGTAAATGGCAACTTAAACGTAAACTGAATTCGTATATGACCATTATATCGGGGGCGGTCTCAAAGCCTTTACTATTTAAAATTAAGCAAACAATACTACGTGCATTTATCATTCGTTTCTCATGAGATTATTTGACCGCTCTCAAACCAATTCGGCCTTGTGTTTCTGCGTAAAATGTAAACCCCAACATCAGTATGTGCAGTCAAAACAGCCTGATGTAGAACGACATTTTCCGTAATTTAGTGTAGCTGTTTACACCTTCTTGCTTGGCACGCACATATTTTAACAACTTTATGCGGCACTGTTCTCGAATGGCGCCATACTGTGCTTATATAGTTCTACTTTTTAACACTGCAATTTAGTGTTCTCTGTTTAGTTTCCGACACGTTCGCTCATGTCCGATTTCGCGCCTTCTCAATTGTTGAGCAGTATATGGCTCAACAAGCGGACGACATTTTGGGTAACATTTGTCGGCGAGTAAACTATATTCATCCGGAAAAGGGAGTTGCTCCGAACCCACTGTTATCATCCGGTGGTACTGATGTGAATCATTTTAATGGAACACCGGACGCGACATAACACAATTGTCAGGCACTGTCAGGCACTGTCCACGATGATTTGGGTATTAAAATCGCACAATTTCCTGTATCCATAAAAAACATTGCTTGTGGTTCATTCTAAGGTCTAAACATTTTATGCGAAGTCCCGTCTATTGCGCCGAAGGCAGATTTAGTTTATCCCATTGGCCACGTTTATACAACCATTCATTTTCAGACGGCCAAGGTACGTAATGTGCGAGCTTGTCAAAACATAGAGATATCATTTTTCTGATATCTTCATTGACTGATGCAGTGCTGACATTAAAAAGAAATTGATCCAATAGCGGCGAAGGCATAATACGGTAGCCCATACTTTTTCTTTGTAATAGGGATAATAGAGACAAGGAGTGTAACTTCGGTTACCATAAATCGAGGCCCTCTGTACCTTAAACCACGTCACTCTTACAATGTTGACCGAATCAACTGAATGCAGGGCGTTTTCGAAAGCTAATCAAATAATGTATCTTGAAAAAAATAAACCAGTACAATTGAAAAAATGCCCCAAACCCAGTTCCTGTTCGTCGTAGAACCTACAGGCGTTTTTTAGTAGAATTGGTTTGCTTAATCCAAATTCTGTATGGACGGTTTCTGACAAGAAAAGGTACCAAAACATCTGCGAGAGAAAGGTGTCAGCAGTGACTCAAGTGATGAGGATAATGTATACATTATTAAACACACATACAATTCGATCGTTCAAAGCGCGTTTCTATTCACTGTTTTATCTATTTAAAACATTTTTAGACACTCCCCATATTATTTCTGATTTCCGAATTCAGTTAACGAACTCTGTTTGTGTTAGAAAGGTATATTAATCATTTTTTGAATAACAATAAGAAATCTTTTATAGATTTAAAAAAAAAACTTTGACTATGTAGTAAGGGATATTTTATGATATAAGCTCATATAGTTGGGTGTACGTGGTAATATGTTAAAAAGTATAAATCTATATACGAAAACGTTAAAACAACTTGTAGGATTAAGCACTACAATGAACTAAGTGAAAGTTTTAATTGTAGGTTGGGAGTAAGACAATGTGAAAGTATATCACCCTTCTTATTTTCTATGTACCTTAATGATATTGATAATTTCTTCATCACTTAAGGTTTTAATGGTATTGCTATTGGAATGTTAAAGTTGTTTTTATTTCTATATGCTGATGACATTATACTCTTTTTGAAAAATAAGATAGGGTTACAGCACGGTTTCAATTTTCTGGAGGATTACTGTGATAAATGGAAACTTCAAGTTAACATTAGTTAAACTAAAGTTATGTTTTTCAAGAAATGTGGTTATAGATCTAAGATAAATTTTATACTTATTAATGAAATTATAGAAAAAGTTAATACATTCAAATATCTCGGAATCATATTTACACTTCGAGACAATGTTTATTAAATTTAACCCATTACACAATGCGGTAATTTGAGATATGTAAAAAATTTGACAGCACCACCTGACAACAAATGCGTATTATAAAAAAATGTTTAGAAAACATTGTAGTTTCTGGACGACACCAGAAATAATTGTAATAAAAGAAGAAATTGCTAAAATGAGAAATGTTTCCTTTTTATGACAATGATTTCTACATGACCAATTAAATTATCCATACTCCTTTATGATTGTATTTGCCGTCTGCAACCTCTTTCAATTTGGGACTGTCCAAAATGAGTCGTTTTGTAATGGGTTAAGAGTTTAAAAATGCTCATCTGTTACCTGTAAAATTTCCACAAAAAAAGTTTCGCATTATAAAAAATTGACCATGTACCTAATACAAGTAATAAAGCCTTTTAAGCAAACGACATATGAATAAATTAAACTTCTACAGTATCTTCCAGTTTTTGAACTAAGTTTTTAAGAGTAACCTCTTCTTTTTCATGATCTCCGCACTCTCGAAATCTCATCAAATTCATCTGGGATTATCATGCTTTAAAACGTCTATATTTGCATCGACTGCTCTTTAAAAGAATTCTATCCTAAGTGTGACTTATCTTTTCAGAATCAGCCTGTGCAATTTTCACAGTCTGATCCGGATCGATATTTTGCGAAAATGAATTTCTAGTTAGCGGTATTCAAATTGTAGACGTATGTAAACCATATTAAGTGGCATTTGACCTAACACCCTAGTGACCTTCTGTGTATCAGAAAAACGCTTGACAAACGTTTATCTGATACAGAAGGTCACGAGGGTGTTATTTCCTTAGTGATTGCACATTTGAGAAACGAACACAGACAGACATCGAATGGCTGGAACAATACATACTCCTGCAAGTACTAGTTATTTATTTACTTTTATATTTGTATTTACATAAAGCCTTCAAAACCATCCGTATTTTTAGCCAAAATAATTACATACATACGTAAACAGACATTTTTTTTTAAATCCTAAAAAGTTATATAATTAGTAATGCAACTTCCTAAACCTGTCCATAACAACCTCACAAATAGTTGATTGATGCAAACATACAGTTCAGTAGAGGGTGGTAGACGTGTAGAAAGCTTCTACAGGAGCCATCTACATGTTCAGCGCTACGCAACAAAGCACCAACTGTCCTGTCCCATAAATCAGACTTGATTCATCATTTCGTTCGACCCTATAACAAGTCTTTCTTCATATACTCATACAAACATATGCATGTACATGATCGTGTGAGAAACTAACAAACATTTATGGAATGATTGAAATATTGACATAATGTTATATTCTGTTCAATAATTGGACTCATGTTAAGCTTGTGGAGGACAGTAGTCGTCGGACTTCAGATCCGAAGGTTGTGAGTTGAAAACGGCGCTGATTTGTTTTGCTGAAATTTCACATGTATATGAACTAAAACGTGTAGACCACGTTGACATATTTTCCATATCTGGCCTGTTAACTAGATCGCCACACTCCATCTTAACACTGTTTACTTCTTTGTTTAAATCACGAAGCTATGATTCTATGATGATGAAATGTGTTCCAATTCTATAGTACGGAATAATTGACCGGATATTTTTGACATCTTATGTACATAGTTTCACGGGTGCCTCTGTGACCTAGTGGTAAGAATATTGAACTTAAAATCTGCGTGAGATCGAGTCACTGCTGGACCGTTTCGGAATTTAATGAGGGGAAGTCTCGCAGCTGGCTTGCGGAAGGTCGATGGTTCTACCAAAAAAAATGATCGATTCCTGGTGGACAGTTAAGTAAATGTTTCTCTAATCATCATAAACGAGCCGGGCATCGCAATATAAATGAAAATGTTTTGACGCGATGTAAAACACTTTGCAAACAAACAAAAAAACATAGTTCCACGACTTGCTTGCCAACGATTGCTCCCTCGTAGCATTTGGTAAGGTGAACGTAAACTACCATTTAAAAACGTTTGGTTAAAGATCGGGATCTTGTCAATTATTTCAAACTATAACCGTCCAACAAAAATGTATTGAAAACAGAAGCCCTGCATTTTATGTTTTATTTAACCCATCACCCACTTTGAGTTTTTTTATGTTTGGCCAAAATTCCATCCAATAGCAGAGATGTATATACGGATACTATATACTCGAAATTTTTTTGATTTTAAGAAGACAACATTGTGACCAAAGAATAAATTGCTGGTCCCGAGCAATTTCTCATTTTGTCTCGACGTTTTCTCTTTTTGTCTGATTTCGTATTCTGCAGAGTAATGGATAATTCCTTTACGATTCCGAAATAACCATGACTGTTTTTATTTTAATACTTTATTCTAGTCATTATTTTGCACACGTTACTCAAAAGCACAATTCTGCATATTCTGACATGATAAGTTGATTTCATAAAATTCTTGCCCCGATAACACAATGTTTGTCTTCTCAAAGCCGTTTTTTTTTAAACAAGCTTATGGAAACATCTTAACTTTGGTGATAAGGTTTGATTCAGATTATTAAACAATTAGTATAATTCTGTCAAAGGTCGCCATGCCTCAAAAATTATTTAAGGCGGGCGGGTGCTTTATTTCTAACATGTTAAACTTGGTAAATCGGAAGATCTAGACAGGCACGCAATTATGTCGCACTCTTTACTCTGTAGCAGTCGGGCTTAGCAATATAACTTGAATAATGTCCCCCGTTCCACCTCCCCCTTTCTCCGTTCCCGACGGCAGTTAACCCCTCTTCGCAATGGTTTCTTCAGACATTTGCTAGAGTTTTAAACAAAATATCTATTGTGTAAATTGTTATTATAAATGTTCCTTTCTTGTTAGAAAATCAGCCATAGCCCACACAGATGTGATAAAAGTAACACACACAAAATAAACAAATAACAATAATTAAATAAATAACAATAACATAGAAAGATAAACATTGGAAAAAATATCCGTTTCTGTGGTTTATAAACAGGTAGTTATACTATCATTTACAATTTACATTCTACACAAGTACGCATCGGTCTTGTTCGAAAAGTACATAACTCCAGCTTGTATCAAGCTGATCCTGCCTTATTTTCGGACTAGAAACGACATGTCAGAAATTGGAAAAAAATATGTTATGAAAGACTCCCAATATTTTTGTAGTTACACACCATTTCCGACGCAGAGATCTTTCACGATGTGAATCTAAGTTTCCAAATGAAACTACTTCGTTAACATCGTGAAAGTTAATGATGCCCAAACTTTTTCGGAAACACTGTGTCAAAAGGAGACACTGCATATTTTGAGCAGTATAGGACACATTGCACAGTTTGATCAATTTCCAATTTTTCCCACAATAATGTATATAATTGTCTGCAAAAACCTCCTAAAATCTCTAAAAGGTTTAAACAGCAGATGGATAGTGTCCAACGTTTTGAGGAAGTTTTTAACTCGTTACGAAACGACATATGTGCGACCTTCCAATACTTGAAGAATTTACAGACACCAATTTAATCTATGATGGACTTGAATAACAATAAATTGTATTGCCCTGATTGTGTGGAAATCATTGTAAAAATGAGAACATGCTCGCTATGAACAATTTCTCGTTTTCCCTCAATTACTTCACAACTCATCTTCAGTAGGCGCGTGAAGACTATTGAAATGTTTGGTAAAGGGGTTAGAGATTACTTACATGATATAATGCATATTTTTTTAATTATAAATCATTAGTCTGCCTTGGCTTTCATTCAAAAGTAATTGTTTTATATAAGTGCGCATACACTGCATTCAGTTTATTCGTATGGATATCGATTGCAACACGCGTGGCCTTATTCAACTTGTGAACGCTCGTTGGAAATTGTGTGTGAAATGTTGATGAACTGATGTTTTGATACAATTAACCAATCATGTTCATGTAAAGTTTTATGACAGGGGAAAATAATCTAGCGTCAATCTATCATTAGATCAAGCTTTTATTGAAAGAATTGTAAATCACGGAACTTCCGGGGTAACCCATTAAAATTATTAATTTCTCTGCTTTGTTTATTTCTGATTTTGGAATTTTAAAAGGTTTGCAAAGTTTAAAATTAACGTTCGAGAACTGATTTATCAAATCAAGAAAGTCACCGGAAAGTCAAGGGAGGACAGTGATCCGGGTTAAAGTTAAAATTGACAATGTTGCTTTATTTGTATTGACAACCATCCTCTGATAAATGCCATAATCAGACGAGACAGAAGATGCGTCGTACTTCGGATCAGAATGTCTAGGGTTCAAATCCCGTGATGAGCGGGATCAACCTATGCAATATTTCACAATCCACATTTCGTCTAAAGTACTGGTTATGTAACCAGGCAGCTGACGTCGAAATTGATTGATCAAGGTTCTCAAAACTTGTTCCACGATCGATGTAACACAAATCTATAACTTAAGAAATTCAAAGAACAGAAAATTCTGACAACTTAAAAAAACAATAAGCTGAAATAATTCAAGTAGAAAGGAGAATTGCTGATTATAAGCAAGTTCGCATTTATCTTCAATGCTTTCATGTGTACTCATCTATAACTGAGTAAGGAAGTGTTGAATAAGGGAAAGGAGGGGAAGGGTTAAACAAACAGACGTCTTCTAAAATAAATGTGGGAAAAAACTTGTAACCATGAATATATGTATCCTCTCACAGGCAATACTTTTACGATTTAACACAATTTTAATGTCATCTGAGCACACGTTCACTTTGGGTTGTTCTAATATTTAAGTTTTGGTATCTAGTTAAGTGATTCTTTCAATTTGGACTGGCAAAAAGTACGTAAAACCCGGGTGTTCATTTTTATACGAAGGTTGTTTTAAGAAAGGAAACGACAAATTGACAAAATGAGTAGGAGGTGTTCATTTAACGTTGGACTTATCATGTCGTTGATGATACTGTACAGTGCATCAGTGTCAGGCAAAGCCATTAACCAAACCTGTGAAAAGATCCAAACTACGGTACTAAAATGTAATGGTGACTCTGTTCCAATGTCCGTACCGGAAGGGACGAAAAACGTGATATAAGAGGTTATAAATCTGGATACATTTAGAAAGGGACAATTCCATCACCTATCGTGGACTGATGTACGGTATTTGAGATATATTATAATGACGGCCCTAAGATAAACGAGGAAGCGTTTACTGGACCACACAACCTTCATCATTTGAAGGTGAAAGGTTCGAAACTTAGACAGCTGAGTCACAGATGATTTTTCGGGTTACCCCATTTAGAAGAGCTAGACCTTTCTAATAATGATTATCTTGGACTACGGAATGTGCTGGATGGATCCAGAAGCATGTGACATTTTATCCAATAGACCTATTGAATGTTTATACTTGTCATACTCATGATTGCTCATTTGGACTTCAGTGTGCTTATTAAGTAATGCAAGCATATCCGCCATCTTGTTTGAAAAGACACCACAATTACATATCCAACATTGAAGTACACAGCAGGTGTACTTCAGTCTTCAACATGCCAAGAACTGAGGAAATTGGACATTCGGAATATGCACTCAATTTATCTGATAACAATGTTAAAGTATTTGTTGTCCAATAGTGCTTTCAACCCTTTAATAATTCCATACTTCAATTACCTGTCCAATGTAAAAACGCTGCTCGCTAGTAATGTATTCCAGAAAGACAAAGACGGTGAAGTAAACATAACAAACCGTGTCCTCGACTTTAGCAATATTTCTTTCAGGCTTCGTAAGATCGATTTCTCCCGAAACAACATGCGTACATTTAATGCAACAGCATTTCTACACCCGATGACCAGGGATAGTCTTACAGAGCTGGACAGTTCGGATAATTTGTTTGAATACATGTCACCCAAAGCACTCCACCAATCAGTTAATATTAACGTTTTAAATCTGTCACGGAACAATCTCAATGTCATGTTTGATTTTCGAATGTCTGATCTTGAAACGTTACTTTATCCTCTCACAAAGCTTAAGACATTTTCTATATCATACAATAAACTGACAGCCATACCAGACAAAATGTTCATCAATAACCCTGAGTTACAGCACGTGGATCTACCAAGCAATTTTCTGACTGGGATATTTTCTGATGACACTGTTGATAATTGGCTTGATTTCCGTATTTGTCTGGCGAAAAAGACTCACAAAAAAGAATGTGCTGGAATTCTTTGTAGAAAAGATCCAAGCCGTAGACAAACTGAAGAATCTGATATTTCTGTCTTTTAGCAGTGAGGATGGAGATAACGTCCTTGAAAACATTTTCCCACGAATGCAAGAGGAAGTCTCGCTAGCACTAGAATGTGACAGAGATTTGGTCTGTTGCGGAGAATTCAACTTAAAGCCAGGTATGTCAGTATGCATTGAGGCCATGAGGTGTATCGAAGAGTCTGCAGTTATTATATTCGTCGTGTCAAACACATTTTGTCAGAAAATCTGGTGTACAATGGAGGTAGATACGGCGAACGCTCTACGAAAACCGGTCACATTGCTTATGTTGGAAAAGGTAAACCCCGATATAATGACTCCGTACATGCAGAAAGTGTTTATCCGCTACACCCGGGCCACGTGGGTTCATGACCAAGATGGCGGACAACCACACCCGTCCTGGCTGGTTCTCGTCTCCTCAGTGATTGAACTAGGAAGTTTGTTTCATGCAGAAAACCAAACCGAAAAGGAACGTCAATATGAAGAAGCAACCCGTCTTGAGGAAGAACCCATTCTTCAACATTTGACCCTCATACAAACGAAAGGAGAATTTGATCAGGGTGAGTGAATTATCCTGTCGTCTCAAGGTTTTCGACTTATAATATTAAAACAAAAAACACTTTGTCTAAAAAAGTGCCCATTATCTTGAGATGGTTTCAAAGTCATATGCTGCAAGGTTTTTCTAAACGGGGAAAGGGTTAACCTTTTCCCTGTTTTAGAAACATATACAGCAGACAACATAGACATCAAAGATGTGAAACTACAGCCATCTTTTCGAAATAATATATATTCAAATAATTCAGACGATGAAACAATGAGACACAAAGAGAAATCGTCCATCTTCCCTTTGTCTCAATGTGTTTTTTTTTTCAATGGCATTAGCTGAAATTGTAACGGAAGATGTTTGTTTTTGGGAAACGATCATTTTTGCACTGTAGCAATACACTTTTCCCTTTGTAAAAAAGGGGCCAATCATAATGAACTGTCGCCACGGTATATCTAAATGAGTGTTGTACACCGTACTAACAAATCCAAGGGCAAGGTTTTAACGAAAGCCGTTTGACATTCGAAACACTGATGCTCAAGGATGATGTTTAGACAAGATAAAAAGCAAAGAATGGTATCCTATTGTCGTCTGCATCAATAATAACTACTTCTCTGAATACCTCAATAAGCAATTAATAATTTATTAGTGCTTCAAATTCAGAGATGTGTATACTTTGTTTCTAAACATATATATAATTATATAATGATGTTCGTGTAATAATGTTTTTGTAAATATTAATACATTAATGATATAAAAATTATTTCGCAGTTTGGCATTATTAGCCTTCTGTTCAAGCTGCTTGTCAAAAAGTAGGCGTTTTCGGACAAAAATATAAACTATCAAGCAATTTCATCGAATGGTATTGGAACAATATAGCATTTCAATTTCCTTTACACTGCATCTATGAATTAACATTGGGAAAAATAGATTTTCAAATTATGCGTTTTAAAGCATTCAATTTTCAAAACTAACGTTTTGATGGATTATGTTATGGGTTCGGAATGTCCCTCACTTGAAAATAAACTATTTTTAAATTTATATCACATTTTAATATTATTTCTTTTAAAGGATAGCCCACACTATAAGAGTACCTCAACCCATCTTAACAAGCAAGCCGCTCGTCTGACGTTTTAGTATATTTTTCGATACAAATTGCCCCCCCCCCCGAATTGCATGCTGATATCCATTGAAAATGTTCTCCCAAGGCTGCATGAAAAAATTGGTCAACTTTGAGGCTATCCAACTGATACAAAATTAGTAAAATGTAAATTCAATTACACATTACTTCACTGAAACATCATTTGTCTCAAAAACAGATAACACGTGCTTTTTGTCCTCAAGTAGACGTTTACGGACTAGAATATACAATTTCAAGCAGTTTCATCCGAAAGATTTGAAAACATAGCCATTTTCCCTTTTATCCTGTAAATATAGCACCTGTGAATTAATATGTTCATAGATTATTTCTCTTTATGACAAAACATACTTTTTATTACCCGTTTTTAAGCATTTCTATCATTTTTTATAGCACTAAAATTTGTCCCAAATATTGATCATTTTCCCACATTTGTTTACACTTCAAAAGTTAATTTTGCATCAATTAGTTTATGTTTATGCTTTTTGTCATAAAGTAGGCAATTCTGGACAAGAATGTTAAAGTTCGAGCATTTTCATAAAATGGTTTTCCCTTTACCCTGCACCTGGGTTTACCTTGTGTATTGTTTTATAATTGACTCTTTTAAAGCATTCAATTTTAGAAACCAATGTTTTAATGGATTGTTTGATGTGTTTTGACTGTCCCCCATTTGAAAATAAACACATTTTTTATTAATATAATAATTTCATTTTTAAGATTTTATTTTACGATGCACTATTTTATTCCAAAAAATACTCATTTTCCCTCATCTTTTTACCTTTTTTTACACCGCAACAGGCAATTTTGCATCATATAGCTTTTGTTAATTCTTTCTAGCAACAAGTTAGCGTTTCCAGACAAGATATAAAATTTAAAGCAATTAAATCAAATACTTTTGGAAAAGAAAATATATTGTAGCCACTTTACCATCCCAAGCACCTATGGATTAACCATGTATACAAAAGTTTTTAAATTGTCTGTTTTTAAACCATTCATTAAAAAAAGTGTTTAAATGGATAGTTTTGTGGGTCAAGAATGTCCTTCAATAAATTTCGGACGGTCCCAAAGTCAGATGTTAAGGGGTGAAACGCCGCTGTCCCTAATAGCAACTACATTATACAATAATACAATACAATTCTTTATTACACTCCACTCCTTACACAAAAATACAAGAGGTTTAGTTACATATCCACATGTGAATAACAAGACATACAATACAAACATACAAATGAACGAAACAAAAGCAATGTCAAATACAAAGCTCTATCTGCGCCCCGGGCCAGACAGTTTAGAAAACGTAATAGCATAGCTCGAGGTCAGCATATTTTCCCTTATAAAACATCTGTTGCATAAAGTTACAAACACATTAAAAGAAGTTTGAATGAAACTTGGTCATTTATGTTAATAATGGTTGGGGGATTTCTATTAGATATTTTTCAAAGCCTGTCCGACAACTGTTGTTATTTTCAATTATACTGTACCATAGGTTTATAAATAAATATTTTAATTTCTGTTACAGTTGACTTGATCCATGTCTTATTTGGGCAATTATTACTTTCCCAAATATTTATCAAGCCAAATGTATTGAAGATGCCTTTAATGCCTTTGATCAACTAAAAAAGGGTCATTTCACCTGCTGTGTAAGTGTTGATGTACGTATATATATATATATATATATATATTGTTTGGCTCGTATTCAGTTATTTTTTTCCAGTATGAGATGATCCTTGTTTCTATATCAATTTGCAAAGGGTAAACACCGGCTTCTCCGTATACAATATGGCTAGGCGTGGATCTGTTTTAGTTAGAGAATATACTTTAAAAAATTGGACGCGTTCTATGACTTTTTGCCATGGCCCCATAGTTCACACCTATAAAGCCGGATGGGCAATTTCTATTGGATTATCGATATGACGAAATTCAATTAACCAGTTAAATAACTTCTAGATAACAGACATTCGGTACAGCTTTAAACGGATTGAAAACAATGTTGAAAGTTCCTGTAGGAGCTTTCAGCAATTGTTTTCAACCTGCATACAGCTGTATTTTTTAACATTTAAAAGAGACGTATCTTACCTGTTTTGCAGCACTAGGCATACATTTCCGGAAATGGAATGGGAACATGTGTATCCTTAGTAACACGGCTACGCAATAATATCACTTGACTATTTCGAAACCGACCCGGGGTCCTGAGTTCGAAGACCGACTCGGTCAATATTCTTTCAGAGGTTTAATGAAAACAGTATGGCATGATTTGTTTGTCTCTCACCACTTAACAATTGTGTTCATCTGGAGAGCAGTCCATGGCTTGGAAAAAAATAATATTGTTCTGTACTAAATGAGTAAGTAATTTTGTTTTATAGTGACTTTCAAACAAAGATATACAGTAGCATTACATACAATTTATCTTAACATCCGGCCGCGCAGGGCATTTAAGTCACTTTCAACATTATACAACGTCCATAGAAACAGCGAGAAGAAAAGAAAGATAGAAAAAAACAACATAAAACACATTTAAACATATGAACAAACTAACGACTGATATTGATGTATATATAATGTTCCTTTACACTTTTTACACGTTTTACAGTGTGCTTAATTGTGTAATTTTTTCATCTTTTTTGGTTTTATATTAAGACAGAAATTCGCTAAAATTTGCCTCGATTCCGTTTGTACCCATACACATTCTTATAGAAAGGCTTGTCTGCAGATCTACTGAAACAATGGAAATATGCAATCAATTATAAAGCACTGTGCGTCTTTTTTTCATCGCATGAACAATACGTTTTGCTACATGAATTAAAATTTTTGATACAAACTAAAAGAGCATGGATAGGTGTACTGACCGCCCAATCCAATCAAATATTTCAATGCCAGATGTTTCGTGCTATTTGTAAAAAATATTCTGTTCGGTTTCTATTTATGGAACTTATTATTCATGACAATCGTTGTTTAAGCTGGAATGAAATGAAACATTTCACCCAAAATATATGGACATCGAAACTTCAGAATTAATTGGATATTTCAAGTCGGACTCACTACCGACTAAGCTATTGAGGCTCGATGGCATTGAAGTAAAGAGAACGAGTACAAATTAATAAAATTTTCAAAGGCTAAATTCCTGTTCGATATTAATCTAATAAATATAATCTCTTCCTTTTCAAGCTTCCGCCAATGAAATGATTATTCAATTATCGTATCAGACACATTCGAAATAAGTTTGTTTAATCGATTTCAGACGAACCTTCGCCATTTTTATTAACAGCACTAACATCTGCTTCCTGATGAAGCTTATCACACACGTTGTCCCAGGCTCGGAACCTATTGCTCCATATAAATGATAAATCGAACTACCGGATATCTCGATGTAAGCGTCATTCCCTTGTAAAACTTGAAAAGGATTTTTTTTTTAATTCTAAGCCCGTGCATATATCTACAACGTTAAAAGGCAGCTTAGTAAAGGTTAGAAACAATGCAAAGCTTTATGCATTCCTTTCACTCTGTATTCAAGCTATAACCAGTATAATTACTCATGTTAGAAATCGGATAACTCAAACATCTGTTATATCGTCTTAGTTTACCATTGTTATAAAGTGTTTAGTTTCTTGTAACAAGCAATGTCTACCTCTGTAACAATGTTCATGATGAAATTATCATTTTCTACAAGAAACAACTGTCGCCTGCTATTAGACAAGTCTTAACCCATATATGCCGATTGGACTCCCCCATCCTTCTAAATTGGATCATTTTATTGCCAAAATTAGGGATGTCTTGTATATTTATTTCTATATTTAGAATATTTCTTACAGACATTCCTTTAAGCAAACAGCGCAAAACCCTGATGAGACGCCGCATCATGCGTCGTCTCATCTGGGTCTTCGCTGTTTGCCAAGGCCTTTTTTCTAGACGCTAGGCATAAATGGGTTAAATTACGACATGGAATAATATGTATATACAATGTACACTTGGCGCAAATTAAGACAACATAAAGAAGAAGAACTTTTATTTCAACAAATACATATACATATATACACAATTGAAATAGACCTTTATGGTCCTTGTTCAACAAACATGATGTTATATCTACATAAATTTACAATTTGGCGACATCAGTGCTTAAAAACATATGATGTCATAATCATGCTTAAGAATTACATCATACTCACATGAAAAACTAATATAACATATCATAGAGTGATTGAAAACATAAGTACAATAAATCAAGACAATGTTGTAATAACTATGAAATCTGCGTAAACTCTATAATCATAATGATGCATGCATGAAAGCGATACAGTTACCGTTTATATACACATTTTGAAGCGAACAAAATCGTAATTGCAATAAACGATATAAATATTATGCATTGTATAATGTGCTTTTCTCAATTCGAAAGCTTTGCTTACATATACAGCTAGATTTCGTAATATTTCATAATTATCATTTGATAGAAAAAAAGAGTCTTTGGTGGATGATCAGTCAGAGGGATTAGGGCTAGATAAAGGGATTATTTCATTCGCTACCTTTTACAATTTTGGTCAAAACCCTATGTTGTTCGTACTCCTGATAATTTTCTAGAACAGATGATTATGACCAGTACCAATTACATAGGATTTGATCAAACCCCTATGTTGTGCGCACTCACTATAATCTTCTAGAACAGTTCATTATAATGAGTACCAACCACAAAGGATTTGTTAAAGGATTGGTGAGTTATTGGCTTGTAAAGACCCCTTTAACCCACCTTACCTACGACCCTGGTCACATTCTGTCAAATATCGCGATTTATTTTTGTATTAAACGACAATATTCATGACCTTTAAAAGGTGTTCTATAAGACAGGTGGCTGCTTAATACAGGATGCTATGCATGTAGAAAGCTCCTTTGGGAGCTTTCTGCATGACAAGCATCCGGTGTTAAGCTGTCATCTGGTTTAAAAGACATTCTTGCTTTACGTTAGAGTGGTCGTTTAAAACAAAATCGACTGTATCGAAATTTATTTTCATTCTGTGGTTGCTGTAGGGCTAAATATAAGTGGGGGAGTTGAGGTCTTAACATTTTTTTAGAAATTTAAGAATGGGCAATAACTATAATTTCTCAAGTTATATGCAAATACACATTCATTATTGACATATGAATTTAATTTGTCAAATTAAACATGACAAACAGGTGCATAAAACGTTGTTTTCTAACCTATGTCTGTGGCATAGGTTACAGGCATAGGTTACACTATAAGTTTATACCAGGTCATAAAAAATATTCGAACAATGCTATAACAAAAGTTTTGAAATATTTGCCTGGTACCTTCTCATTCTCAATAACAAAGAGACATTAAATATAAAGAAAAGAACCGACATTATCTTTTTGATCATTTGGAGAAAGAAAATGTTTCAGCCCCTCCATTTAACACAACTTTAGCTAGAAAATACAAAATAAATCATTTTTTGAAAGTGAGAAACTGCGTATAATATGTAATTTCTTCCTTTGTGACAATGATTTCTTGCAAATTTCAAGATGGAAATGTCATTTTTAATAATTAACAACTGTCTCCAACAATGAGACAAGTTTCAAATTACCACATGGAATAATATATTAATACAATGGACAGTTGCAGCAACTTTAGATGCAGGGATTATTTCAATCGCTAACTGTTTTTATTTCTGATCAAAACCCTATGTTGTGCGTACTCATAAAAATCTTCTAGAACAGATTACTATTATGAGTACCAACAACATAGGTAAAGATCCTTTTACTCCACCGTACCTAGATACCTGTCAAGTTCTGAGAAGTATCGATATTTCTTTGTATTATTTGATGGCAGTAGGGCTTTAATACAGTTAAATCTCGTTTTTTCAAAGTCGGATATATCGAAACATCGTATATATCAAAATAAATGTTAAATCCATTCTAAAGTTTTAAATGTATAAGATATTTAGTTTTTAACGAATGAATATATCTACAAATGTAAAAGACAGCTTAATTAATACAAAAAGATAACAGGAGCTTTCAGCATTGTTTTCAGCCTACATTAAGCTATACCTCTGGGGATGCTCAAATAAGAAATCGGATGACTCGAATGTCTGTTATCTCAAAGTAATTTTCTGGATTATTGAACTTCGACATTTCGAGAGTTCACTGTATGTCGAAAATCCTCTTTAACGACCAAATTCTGGTTTTACGTAATGTTGCAGACGACAAAATATAATAATTGTGAGAAATTGCTAATAAAATATATAATACTGCATATATTGCGTTGCCAATACTCGAATGTGGCTTTAACTCATTGGCCCCTGTTACAATTTTCAGGAAACGACTTTAAAACAGTTTCATTAAATTGCAGATTACAATTTGGATCTTCTGTTTTATACATCATAAACCTTTGAAAACCGTGTGACAAAAGGAGAAATTACTCATAAAAAAAAATTCTCAATTTGTCATAAGGTTTTCAAATCTCGCTTGCTGCAGGACGCAAAAATACGTCTGCAGGCAACACGGAGCTAAATAACAGCAAAATCCACCCACTATTCTCTTAAGACTCATAATACTGCGCACGCAACAGGATATGCATTAACGATTGTGAAAGGTAAAGGTAAATTAAACACATGTTTACTTGTGTCACAATGTGGTGTCACAATGTGGTCTACTTAATTCACATGTGTCATAAATTACTATTTCGCCAGTTAGTAACTTATTTTTAACAAGCAAGTATATAATTAAAATAACACACATGACAAATTTTGAATAATGTTATTGTTTCATATCAAACATTTTGTTATTGAAATAAGTTTGTATCAATAATATATCGTAGTTCTCGAACGAAAATGACGTATCTTCAGATTGTAACAAGCTGAAGTTTAGTTCTTTTCGAAAGATCGAGATATCAGGTAATTCAATCTTTCCATTTGAAATCACTTCCCGATAGTCGACCCAATGTTCAATCACCACTTTCGGGTCGTTGTAGCCTAGAAAGAATTTGTTTGTATTGAAAGTCTCTTTTCAATTGAGTCTCTACTAGCTAGTATTATATTAATAGTACTTATGTTGAGACTATGAATTTCGGGCCATTTCAAGCTACTTTTATGGAAGCTTTATCTTTGTTCTGTAGAATTACATTTTTCCGAGGATGGATTAAGAGATTCTTGTCAACAGGTCAGGAATGACAGTTGTACAATGGCTGTTCGACTTCTTCTCCGCATAACGACCGATAGCTCGAAAACGAAACGTTCCATGTGTTTATTTTTATTTATATACGGACAAAATTCCTCTACATTTATGTGGATCTGGAGACCCGCGAGCCTGAATCTCTCCCAAAACGTCTCTATGACTGTTCCAAAGTTTGTGATTTAACATACAGTGAATGGGGCCGAAATGACACATGTCTGAGTCCTACAGACCGACCAAAGAAGGCCTTATCTGCGTCTGCGATATCAATGATTCCCGAACATTATCGTATCTTGACATCGAACCATTATCCAAAAACCTCTCTGAAAACGACCTTGTCCGAACCGAAATTCCATGCGAGTCAATAGCACAGAAAAAACTATATTATTACAGAAAAAGTCCGGTTTTTCAACCTTGCTCTATGTATCATATACAGAAAATGTTCATGTCGCGTCTATTTCCGACATTCTCCATATACGAGTTCCCATATAAAATCGCAAAGTTTGTAGTTTTATCATACGCAAGAAGAAGAGCTGTCATTTTAAAAAATAATTAACTTTTTCAGGACAATACTTCCTTTAATGCCAAGAATCAATAAATGCTTAAGTGCATACAGGTTATTGTCTGTTCGCATAAAAGTGACGTACATTGCCACAATATACACGTTTGATATTTAATTCTCATATCAATGACTTGTTAAAAGTTTCTTTCTATGTTGGTGACTACGAAGGTCCATTGGGCCGGGTGTATCATTTGTTTAAATTATGTCTGTATACATTGTTATGTTCACACAAGTCACGTTAATTAAAAATCTGTCTATAAACTAACATCATTAACATTGAAATCCGCAACATATTGTTCGGACTAATATTCTTCTCTCGTTTGGTTCTCGACATTGAAGGAACTCCCTAGCTCAAGAACAGATGTAATGATAACCGGCCAGGACGGATGTGGGTGTCCGCCATTTTGATCCTTTACCCATGACGCTCTGGTATAGCGGTTAAACAGTTTAAGTATATACGGCGTCATTTCTTCCAGTTTTACCTTTTCTAGCATAAGCAAAATGGCAGGTTTTCTCATTGCGTTCGCCGTATCTACTTCCATTTTGCACCAGCTTTTCTCACAAAATGTTTTTGAAATGACAAATATGATAACTGCAGACTCTTCAATACATCGCATGGCCTCAATGCATACAGAGACACCAGGCTTGAAGTTAAATTCTCCGCAACACACCAAATTTCTGTCGCATTCAAGTGCTAGTGAGACTTCCTCCTTCATTCTAGGAAAAATGTTATCAAGGACGTAATCCCCATCCTCATTGCAAAATGACAGAAATATCAGATTCTTCAGTTTGTCGCCAACTTTGATCTTTTTCACAAATCTTTCCATGGTGTTTTTCTTGTTGAGTCTCCTGCGCCAGATAATCACAATAATCACACAGACAACAAGTATCGAAGCTGAGACAACGCCAATTATCAGAGCAATTCTAAGAACTTCAATCAGATGGCAATAGTCTTTAGTTTTCTGCGAAGCGGTTTTAGATATGACGATCTCTTTATTGTCTAGAGAACATACAGGTAGGAGCTCATCGTCACGAACGAATCCTGAATTCTCAATCCATTCGACAGATCTAATATATATGTCGTCGCATTTACACTCCATGGGGTTTTTGTGAAGTATGACATCAAGCTTGCTGTCACCAGCAATGTACGAAATGGAATTCGTGTCATTTTGGTACTGCAAGATACTTTCACATTGCAAAAACATATCGACATTAAGAACTCTTAAACGGTTTCCGCCGAGGTCTAGAATTTGAAGTTTGATTAAATGTTCAAACTTGAAGTCTATCTGAATAAGAAAGTTATCGGATAAATCTAGATGTCGTAACTCCGAGTTGTTGGTAAACATGTTCTTTGGCACTGTTGTTAATCCATTGTTTGATAGAGAAAACACCTTTAATTTTCTGAGAGGGTGTAACAGAATCTCAAAGTCAGAATGATGATGTTTTAACATTTCGTTTAGATTGTTCCCAGAAAGATTTAAATGTTGAATGTAGATTGACGAATGAAACGCTTGGGGCGATATATACACTAGAACGTTGCCTGAAAAGTCTGTTTCGTTGAGACTTTTACTTGTGTTTGGATGTAGGAGTACGGAAACATTAAACAACCGCAGGTTGTTGTTGGAAATATCAATTTTACGAAAAGGGAATTCATAGCTGGTGAAATTGAAGACACGGCATGTAAGGTTCGTCTCACCCAATTTGTCCTTACGTAGTACGTTACTCATCAACAGTGTTTCCACGTTAGGAAATAAATACGGGATAAAGAACATAAATACATCAACTTTGCCATCAGAAGGGTGTTTCAAACCAAGCATCAAATAACCGAAATACATGTTTCGAATATCCAGCGTTCTCAATGACGGACACGATGCCAATAGATTATTTATAGGTAATTGATGAGTAATAATTGATGCGTTCTTCAAGACTAGGTGTTTGAGATGTCCACACAATTTACTTAAAGCTTTCATGTCAAGTTCATTGATGTAAAAGTGCGAAAGGTCTAAATATTCAATCTCTCTTTTCGACAGTATTTCAAAAAAGCGTGCATCTAAGGCTACCGGTGTGATAGAGTAGGACTGCACTTTTGCCATGTTCAGCCATCGCAAGGAGGGTAAAGTTGTATGGTTACTTCCTGAGGCTGCCCCTGATAGTGTTTTTAGTAAACTCATTAAATCCAGGGCAGTGTTATCGGACAAGTCCAACATCTCCAACCTATCTAGTCCGCGAAATGTGTCTGGGAAAATATAAGCAAGTTGGTCCGAACACTTCAAGTTTAAATGTCGAAGGTTGCGTAATCCATAGAATTGGTCTTGGTGTAGGTAATTTGTTTCGCAAATAGAACAGCAATGTATCTCTAAATACAGGACATCTGCCCATGAAGTGTGAGAAAATCGCTTATGATACTTATGAGACCCAATGCCATACAAATAAATTCCCTCTAAAATCACGTCTGTAACCCCTGCAGGAATTGACGTAGGTACGGAGTCAACATTGCATTTTAGTACCGAAGTTTCGATCATTTTGCAGTTCTTATCGATGACATAGGCATATATGTTTGTACTGTTGAGTACAGTCAATGCAAGGAGGAAGCTTGCAGAAATTGTCATTATTCCACACATTTTGTTTCTTTACGCTATCGTTTTGTATACGTAAAATATACACAATAAACAATTATACACATTCCATCAATATTATAATGCTAGTGGGACTACCTCATCCACAAAGCTAATCACAATCCATATGTTAGCAACGAAATGTCCAAATAATGTTCGAGATGAAAATATGTCGAAATGTGTTTTTTTCCAGTATGTTATATTCAATCGTTTTAATTTTTCAAAACAATGGTATAATTTACCACAATTTAATTATATATTCAGCTGATGCTAGACATATATCAACACGTTTTGCGATACAAAGTGTTAATCGTCAATCAAGAGCTCTTAAGGTCCTCCGTTTGTTTTCTCTCTGTACTGCACACACACTAATCTGCAATCTAAACACCAATTAATGAATTCTAGAGGAACTCGTGTGTAAAACCGTGCATTTCCCCATCCATTTTCTCTCCTGAAATGCGCATAGCACCTGTATGTTCGTTGCACTGTGACAATCTTACAATATGATGTTGGAATAAACTACAAAGAACATGCCGGAAGCACTTGTAACATTATCAATATTCCATCGATTCCATGCACAATCTCCAACGTCGGATCGTAGCGGGTAACTTCGGGTGGCGATAGTTACCTTATCATAAATAAACATTCGACACGTATTTCCTGGAAACAGTGTCATGTGATACATCGCCGGCTTTACCCAATAACCTCTGTGGTAATTTGAGACTTGTCCAAATTCAAAGCATCAATAAGCCATAATTGTAAATTTTGTCAAATTACATTTTCAGTCTGATATTGAATAAAAACAACTGTGACTAGGAGAGAAATTGCTCGTGACGAGCAATTTATCTCTTTGTCGCAGTTATTTTTGCAGCAAGTTTTTGGACAAATTAAAAGTCTTCTGCTGCAAATTGTAACAAGGACGAATGAGTTAAATAGAAGTGCAGTTATATAAGAATGAATTCTCGTGCTGCTGGAAAAATAATTGTTTGTAAAGCTAGGGTAAAGATTAACATTATTAACGTTCAAAACAAGTCTTGCTTTAATCAATCAGTTACCAAATAAAGTTAACCCTTTTCCTGACGCCTTTGTAACTCAAGACAAAAAAACATTGAGTCAGGTTGAGCATTGCTCAAGATGGGCAACTTTTACTTGTTTTAAGGTTTGTATTTTCTATTTGACGATGAAGCTGCTATTCATAATTATTTGCGAGGAAATTCACACTTTGGCTTACTGTTTCAAACTTGAATCAACGAAGTATAAGGTACATGTACACAAGCTCCTGATAAAGTGTTGATTTCACACCGCTAATTTTTGTGGGTCAAAATCGTATCGATGAGACAATCCAAAATGTGCACCAACACGGATTTAATGAACAAATATCTTGTTATTGCCCTTTAAAGACCCTTTCACTCCCCTCATCTAGAGCCCTGTATGTATTTCATAGATGTGTTAATCTGTATGGCTCTTTAATAATATTGTCGTTTGCTGCGCACATATTCATGGGCACGTTCAAAAACAACAACGGAAGCGTACTGAAGTGCTTACGTATGATCGAACAATTTAAGCCCTTGAACGACTAGAACGATTTCTGTTCACTTCCGTTTGCTTCGGTTCGATGTAACATAGCCGTCCAAGAAGTAACGAAAGCTTACGTAACAAAACAGAAGGAGTTTTGAACGCACCTCAGGGAACGAGATCGAGCGAGCGTTTAGAGGTTTGATGTCGTCTTTTCCATGTGGCAAGACGTTATTTGTATATACTGTGGCAATTTTAGACTTGTCCAAATAGAACGCAAAGCAGGCGACAATTAAATATTATTGAAAACGAACATCCTATCATAAAATTGGGCAGAACACATTGGGGAAAGGATTTCATTTCTTGTCACAAGTAATAAATCCCTTAACAAAAATGTTTTCTAAATTCATTTCCTACTGATTATATTGAAGTAATGGATTAATGATCCGTCCTTATATCTTCAAGTTGCTAAAAGAGTTTAAAACTACGTAACCACCGACCACAGAAGTATTCGCCGTGTGATATTCTTTTCCTATTTAATTGCCTTTCTTTAAAATTATAATATGAATCTCGAATATACAAACTATTGTATTTAACCCATTACTAATCGATAACGAGATGTTAAGGGTTTTTGCAGACGACTCTAAAAATCATAGTGATAAAAGGATAAATTGCAGATGATTAGCAATTTTTCCTTTAATCACAATGATGTCTACCCTACCTAATTAATTTTGTCAAATTATTTTCTGATTTTGAATGTCGTCTGCAACTTTTTTCAATTTCAGACAGTCCAAAATGTGTCGTTTGTTTTTAAGGGTTAATGTATAAACGGAAGAAAAGAGGAAACAAAGACTATCTAAAAAAAAAATCAGGACGACACAGCCGCACATCAGAGGGAAAAGAAATGGAAATTATCTTTAATAGCTATTGCCAGTACTTCAGTCATATTACACTGACAACTTTGATAGCTATCGTAAGTACTTCAGTCATATTATACTGACATTTGTAATAGCTATTGCCAGTACTTCAGTCATATAACACTGACGACTGAAATAGCTATCGACAGTACTTCAGTCATATTACACTGAACACTTTAATAGCTATCGCCAGTACTTGAGTCATATTACCATGACAACTTTAATTAATAGCTATCGCCAGTACTTCAGTCATATTACACTAACAATTGTAATAGCTATCGCCAGCACTTCAGTCATATTACACTGACAAGTGTAATAGCTATCGCCAGTATTTCACTCATATTACACTGACAACTTTAATAGCTATCGCCGTACTTCAGTCATAAAACACTGAAAACTTTAAAAGCTATCGCCAGTACTTCAGTAATATTACAATGACAACTTTAATTAATAGCTATCGCCAGTACTTCATTCATATTACAATAACAATTGTAATAACTATCGCCAGTACTTAAGTCATATTACACTGACAAGTGTAATAGCTGTCGCCAGTACTTCAGTCATATTAAACTGACAATTGTAATAGCTATTGCCAGTACTTCAGTCATATTACACTGACAATTGTAATAGCTATCGCCAGGACTTCAGTCATATTACACTGACAAGTGTAATAGCCATTGCCATTACTACAGTCATATTAAACTGAAAACTGTTATAGCTATCGCCAGTACTTCAGTCATATTACACTGACAAATGTAATAGCCATCGCCAGTACTTCAGTCATATTACACTAACAATTGTAATAGCTATCGCCAGTACTTCAGTCATATTACACTGACAAGTGTAATAGCCATCGCCATTACGTCAGTCATATTACACTGAAACTTTATCTTAATTGTGTTTATCTTGTCTTTCTCTTGTCCTAGGTTGGGACACTGTCTTGCCAACAGGTACTCCAACAAAAAAGGCAAATACAAGAGAAAATAAATATTTTGTAAAGATATGTCCGCTAAGAAGAAGTTAAATGGCAACTTAAAAAAATTAAGACAATATAAGGGACACAAATAATTTAAATGTAATGGAAATCGCACACGATGCGATACATTATGACAAATATCAACAACAACAAATATCAAATATCAGCGTTTATAACCTTCCGTTTGTGTACTCCAACATCGATCTAGCCGTCAATGGTTTATCGTATCGTACATCTGACTTCATATAAAAGGTGTTTGTTATTAATTAAATCAGTTTATCTTTATCTTCATGGCAATATATATCACATTGGGCGCCAACTAATTGCTCTTTTCCGCCCTTCTCTTACCGACATTTCTTGGTAAAGCCAGACTTCACATTTCATGTTAAATTCAGTAAATATAGTTCTTTAACTATTTACCAATCAACACATTCTGGGCTGTTTGAAATTGAAAGAGGTTGTAGACGACAATTCATAGTGTAATAAAATATGAACAAATTGACATGGTAAGGTGGAATCATTGTGATCTCACTTATTTCTGAAGTCGTCTTCAACAAACCCGTAAAATCTCGTTACTGTTTGGTAATTGGTTAACAACACGTCAAGAGTATTGAAGTTATTATGCGATGCGCCGCTTTGAAGTAACGGTGGAAGTACTTTACTGCCCTCAAGTGCTCGATCAAGTGTCTGGACAGAACGTGAAGGGTGATTTGGTGATTTTAAGTCAAGTACTTAAGATAATCGGATATACAAGTCGGCTTAATTCCGCAAGAACGATATTTTGAACAAAGTCCGTATTTATGGTTTAAACTGTGTTACACATAAGGAAATTAAACAACCATTTCTGGCGCATGTATTCAGAAATAAAATATTTCCCTATTACAAATGCCTGCTGATGACTTTGTATGTTTATTTTATTGGTTTGGGGTTTTAGGTCGCTTTCAACAATGTTTCAGTCATATTGCGGCGTCAATTCCCTTATCCATGGTCCCTGGGTTGCAAACCACTACTAGGTGAGGGAACAATGCCTTGCCCTTTGACACACCAACATAACCAACGAAGACGGGACCGAACACTGATCTCCCGGGTAATATATCTGCGCCTTAACCACTAGGCCACGAAGGACCCTCTTTTATAAGAACAACACAATGCGGAAAATGGATACTTTGCTTAGATGAGCTCATTTTTCTTTTGCCACCGTATTTTGAACTTCCGTTTGAACTTCAGTGCGATAAGTAAGCGTCTATATACTCCAAGTTTGCGTCTTTTACATAGATTCTTTCAAATGATCTGCTGCAAAATTAATCAATCAGGAAAAGGACTAACTCTTTACCAAACGTAACATTTCGAACTGTCCAAAAATCAATAAGATAGAAGACGATAATAACAATTGGTATGGTATATGAAGAAGTTGCTTTGGTAGGGTAAAAATCATTGTGTATAAAGTAGATATTGCTCATATTGAGCAATTGATACTTTCCCCACCAGACATTCTGGATCGTTTTCCACAAACTCGTAAAATCTCGTTATTCTTTGGTAATGGGTTTAACCACTGATGGATAGTGTCCAATGTATTGAGAAAGGTATTAAACTCGTTACCAATCGACATACTTTTGCCCTTTCCAATTGAAACAGTTTGCAGGCGACAGTAAAACGTGTGATGGACTTGAATGCCAATGCATTGCATTACTCTGATAGTGTGGAAATCATTATGGGGAAAGCAGAAATTGCTTTCGAGAGCGCATGTATTATATATTAAGATTATGTACACGGATATCGATTGCGACATAAGTGGCCTGATTAAATATGTGAACATTCGTTGGATTTGTGTGTGACATTTTGATCAATTAACGTAGGGAAACAATTGATAAGCCATCTAGACGTGTATTTCCGTGCTAGGGGAAAACACTCTAGCGTTAATCTATGGATTTATCAGGTTCTTATTGAAACGAGTGTTAATCACGAAACTTCCCGAAGTAAACAATTGGTAAAAGCGATTTTTTTTCTGCATTTCTTATTTTACAGATTTTTAAAGGTTTACAAAGATAAAAGTAACGTTTTAATACTGTTTTATCAATATAAGAAAGTCACCGCCTGACAGTGGTCCAGGGGAAGAGCGTCGGACTCCTATTCCGAAGGTCGTGGGTTCGACACCCGTGATGAGCGGGATCTTTGCAATTTTTAAAATCCACATTTCGGCTCAAGTACTGGTTATGTATCCAGGAAGCAGAAACCGAAAGTGATTGATCAATGCTTTAAGAACTTGATTCCCAATCGATGTAACTAAAATGTTAAAGTTAAGAAAGTCAAAGAAGAGAAAATTCTGAAATCTCGTTGAAAAACAGTATGTTGAAAAATCTCAAGTGGAAATGAAAATTGCTAATTATAAGCAAATTCTCATTTTTTTCAAGGCTTTCAAATTAACTCTGCTTTAAAGGAGTAAGACAGCGTATGTATAATTGTAAGGGTTAACCAAACAGACGACATCTAAAATAAATGTGGGAAAATGCTTGTTACCATCAGTATATGTCTCCTCTCTCAGGTAATACTTAAAAAAATTAACACAATTTTAATGTCATCTGAGCATACATTTACCTTGGGTTGTTAACAGAATTGAGATTAAACAATGAGTTTAGGAATACTTTCAATTTGGACTGGTCTTAATTATACGCAGGTTAGTCATAGTGCTTATCAAATCCGGATGTTCATTTGCATACGAAGGCTTCTTTACCAAGGAAAAGACAAAATGAAAAGAAATCATTGAAGATGAATAGGATGGGGGACTTTTTACGAAAGACTTTACATGTCGTTGATGCTACTGTACAGTGCATCGGTGTCAAGCATAGACATTAACCAAAACTATGAAAAGATCGAAACTACGGTAGTACGGTACTAAAATGTAAAGGTGCCTATGTCCGTACCGGGAGGGACAAAAGACGTGATATTAGAGGGTGTTTATATGACTTAATTTTTAAAGGGACAATTTCAACACCTTTCGTGGACGGAAGTACGGTATTTACAGATATATTCTAATGCTGGCTTTGAGCTTAACGAGGAAGCCTTTACCGGTCTGCATAACCTTCATCATTTGAAGGTGAAAGGTTCGGAACTTAGACAGCTGAGGTACAGATCATTTGTTGGGTTATCCCGTTTAGTAGAGCTTGACCTTTCTAATAATGAATATCTTGAACTACAGAAAGTGTTATGTGTATTGAGTGAAAATCACAATTTGACATTACCAGTTTTAAAGTGGCTGAACTTGGCAAAATTGCAATCTCTCAAATTCACTTCCATTTCGCTAAATGCGGAAGAATTTGTTAAATTATCCAATAGGCCTATTGAATTTTTAGACTTGTCATACTCAAACATTCCTATTGTATATATGAATGCATCTGATAATTTATGCAAGCATCTCCGCCATCAAGTTTTAAAAGACACCACAATTGCAGATCTATTAATAGATAACGTATCAGGTTTACCTCGATCTTCAACACGCCAAGCACTGAGGACATTGGACATTCGGAATATGTACGTGAAATATCTGACGGATTGGATGGCATTGATCCACTATTTAAAGTTTAATATCAATTATGTATTAAACACCAAACTGATACGATTCTTCAGTCCACTGGATAAACTTCTTGCTGGCAATATACTGCAGAAAGACAAAGTCGGTGAAGTAATCATAACAATTCTTGTCCTAAATTTGACCAATAATCCGTTCAGGTTTCGTAAGATCGATTACTCCCAAAACAACGTACGTACATTTCATGTGACGGCATATCTACACCAGATGACCAGGGATAGTCAAACAGAGCTCGACTTTTCGGAAAATGTGTTTGAATACATGTCACCAAAAGCACCCCACCAATTAGCTAACATTAAAGTTTTAAATCTGTCACTGTTGCTGGTATGACTCTGACGTTAATGTGGGTAATTTGCGCTAGTTCCGTATTTATCTGGCGTAGAAGGCTCACACAAAAGAATGCATTCGAAAGATTTGTTAAAAAGATCAAAGCCGGCGACAAACCGAAGAATCTGAAATGTCTTTCATTTTGTAGTGAGGATGGGGATTACGTCCTTGAAAACATTTTCCCCAGAATGGAAGAGGAAGTCTCGCTAGCACTAGAATGTGAAACTTAGTCTGTTGCGAAGAATTTAACTTCAAACCCGGTGTGTCAGTATGCATTGAAGCCCAGAGATGTTTTGAAGACTCTGCAGTTATCATCTTCGTCGTTTCAAAAACATTTTGTGAGAAAAGCTGGTGTCAAATGGAGGTAGATACGGCGAGGGCTCTAAGAAAACCTATCATATTGCTTATGCTAGAAAAGGTTAACAACGATATAATGACTCCGCACATCAAGAAAGTCTTTAACCGCTACACCCGAGCCACGTAGGTCCACGATCAAAATAGTGGACAACCACACCCGCCCTTGCCGCTTCTTCTCTCCTCAGTGATTGAACTATAAAGTTCTTTTAATGCAGAGAACAGACCCGAAGAGGAACGTCAAAATGAAGACGAAACTTATATTTAACAGTTAACACTTATACAAACGCCATCTGACGCCCTGCAGCAGACGGCATTTAAAAAGCTTGAGACGAATGAGAATTGTTTAATGATAAGCACATTCTACTCTTGGTCCAACGTTTTCGAATTCAAATTTATAACAAAACAGCATTTTCTAAAGATGTTGTCTGTTATTTTAGATGGTTTTTAAGTCGTCCGCTGCAAGTTGTTTTGAAACGGGGAAATGCTTACTATTTTCCATGTTTAAGGAAATTCAAAGTGGCCAAAATTACAGCCATTTTAACATAATAATGCACTTTACTTCTGGTGGTAAACATTGAGACAAAAAAGAAAACGCCCATCTTATGGTAGGGTGACTTTCAGCGCTTTTAGAAACAGGGACCTGGACGCCATGTTGCAACAAGCCATGTCATATACCAAAATGATCGGGATACATCGAAGTTTATCAGACAACCGGCATAAATTGACATAAATCGTGGCGAGGTGAGAAATCCAAGATGGCGGCCAAGATGGCCGCCATTTCTTTTTATATTCGGTAATGATGAGAAGACGGTCATATTTTTTCACGTACATTTGATACAATTAAATTGCTTGTGGATATTGTTCATGTCTTGAATACTCAAGAAAATAATGCATGAACTTTGTCACTGAATGTCAGGGTCAAGGTCATATGTAAGGTCAAGGGTAAAAAATAATGAAAAAATATCGTTCATTCCATGTGTCTTTCTGTTTGTTTTGAATTAAGTTGATAATACTTATCCAGATTATATTTCAAAGTGAACTTGAATAACTTCCCTTTAATACCATACAAAGATTTTGCAGTTATGTTTCTATGGAAACCTGTAAAATAACTTCCAATATGGCCGCCAGGCATACAGGAAAATGTGAAAAATACAAAAAAAAACATGATTAATGAGTTAACAAATATTTTATTCTGATTGATAGTAGGGTCAATATACACTTTGACCCCCAACAAATTGCTACAAAAGGTATTTTAACTGATCCTTGTAGGGTAGAAGGACCTTTAAAACATACCAAAAGTTTACCGCAATCGGACCACCGGAAAGTTTTTTTTTATAAATGGCCACCAAGATGGCCGCCAAGACCTATTAATGATCATAACTATGCAACAATCAAATCAAATTTGATAAATTTGGTGTCTATACCCAGGTTTCAATGGGCAAAGAACACAAACTGATCATCATACATTGTTAAAGTTCAATATAGTACAAACAAATTCAACATGACATCAAATATGGCCGCCAAAACCTATTTATGATCATAACTATGTAACTATCGACTCAAATTTGATAATTTTGGTATCTATACCCAGGTTTCAGGGGGCAAAGAACACATGTATATCATCAGACAAAGTGTAAGTAAATTATGTTACAAAAAAATCCAACATGGCGTCCTAAATGGACGCCAAGATGGCCGCCAAAACCTATTTATGATCATAACTATGTTACTATCCACTCAAATTTGACAATTTTGGTGTCTATTCAAAGGTTTCAGGGAACAAACAAAACATTAAAATCATCAGGCATTGTTTAAGTTTATTTTATTACACACAAATCCAGCACAGCGTCCAACATGGCCGCCAAGATGGCCGCTAAAACCTATTTATGATCATAAAATATAACTATGTAACTATCCACTCAAATTTGATGAATCTGGTGTCTATACCCAGGTTTCAGGGAGCAAAGAACACATTGTATATAATCAGACAAAATGTTAGCTAATTATATTACACAGAAATCCAAAACGGCGTCCAAAATAGCCATCAACACAATACGAAGGACCACAAGTCCATAACTCAAACGTTATGTTTGTTATGTGAAACGCCATAGCTTAGGCGACAAGGAACACTTTAATCGAATTGAGGTTATCACTAAGCAATTGAATAATCATAAAATCCAATTTACGACATTTGGAAGAGAGAATGAACTAGCACATGACTTCATGATACGATCAGGTTTTAGTAACTTATGTATACTTCATTTTTTATCGTTGCTGAAAATCATTAAAGATTAATTACAACCTGAATAAGCATGATTTCTTTCAAAAGATTTATATTATAAAATTTGCGTTCCTTTTACTATTTATTTACATCAGAGCGGACGTAGATGGTCTAATTGTCCGTTTCGGAGTAATGCAGGATCAAGATGAGCAAATCTGTCTCCACTCCGATCAAACGTTGTGGTGCTACGACGGGATCGTTATACTGTTGCTTTAACAATGTCAACGTCTGCATCCCCTGAAGACAGAACAAAATAGCATCCCATTTTTTTCAGAGTTGTGCTGATCAGACCAATCATGCCGGCCTCGTTTCTGTCACGATTTCTGTCTTCCTTTTTATCATGAGCATTCTGTTTCTTCGCTTTCACAATATGATTCACCTTTGTTTCATCGTCTCAGGTGCGTGTTATCTTTGTTATAATGACCGTCTTCATAGCCATCGAACCCCACTGTCGCTTGTCCGTAATGACTTTCTCTGAATCTACATAAGACTCCTTTTTCACAATGTGTTTCAATGACATCAGCTGAACATGTGTCAGAAGGCGTTTGTTTTCGGAAAAGTTTTGTGTTTGCAATTTTTGAAGTTAGGCGTATCCAGGATATGGGGGTACAGGCGGCGTGCAATATAGAGCTATATTTCCGGTATCCCCAACTATGGGATAGCGGAAACAGAGCTCTTAT
>VMBQ01001075.1:0-109479 GCA_007657795.1 Dreissena rostriformis | reverse complement strand
TATATCTTAAGTAAATGGTTTTACACATTAGGTTTTAATGAGCGTGATTCTACGTCAATGCTTTATTTGAAGATTTTAGGCGATGTATGCTGCGGCTCTGCCCCTCACCGCGGTATATCTAAATTATTGTTGTACATCGTACAAACAAATCCACGGGCACGTTTTAAATCAATTGTACCTGTTACCATGTTCAGCAGACGACTTTAAATCAGTTAAACCAAATTGCATATGACAACAATACTTACTGTAATTAGTGCACACATTCTGACAAAAGGAGAAATTGCTCGTACGATAAATAGTACGTGTAATCTTATCTGCCTCATTTGCTTACCAGCCAAAACGTTTACGACTCGTCTGCTAATACGATTTGGTAATCAAAAAGTTGCGACTCCAAGAACAAGCTAGTCAGTCCCAATTTAAGTTCATGTTCATTTGTAATATTTTACCCATTACTCAATTTATTGTAGTTTTAAAACGTCTGTTTCAAAGTGCTTAACAAATAAATGTGACGAAAGGAGAAATTGCTTTAAATGACCGTTTTCCGCCGTTGTCTACAAAATTTAACGATATAACTATTTTTATTAAATTATAAACTGTTGGCGTCTGCTGATGCTTTAAATATGAAAATGTTTCAAATTAACACAAATTGTGTAATGAGTAAACTCATTCGACCCTGTTACAATTTGAAGCGCACTACATGAATTAGTTCCATTAAATCGCAGAAAGCAATATGATTTTGCTGTTGTATACATCTCTAGGCCTTGAAAACCTATAACAAAAGCAGACAGTGTTCATTATTATCAATTGATTATTATCTTTGTTCGTAATTCTTTCAAATGTTATCTTCTGCAAGATGCAAAACGCGCTTGAAGGAATAAAAGTGTTAATCGATTCATTTTCTTCATCCGTTCCTTGCATAGTATAAGTATCAAATATGTTTTCGATTGTCAATTCTCCGGATATAATAATACGCCATATTTCTATGTTAAGGGAAGATTTTAACTCGTATCTGTTTGCAGTCGCATTTTTGCGTCTTGTATCAGAAGACATTCGAAAACACTCTAATATAAGAAGAAATGTCTCATCGTGGGCAATATCTACATTTGACACAATGTTTTCAGTCAAAAGCTTATAATGTATAAAACAGCAGATCTTCATTGCTATCAGCAATTCCATATGCGTCAAATTGTAATAGGTACATATAAGTTAATGATACTAAACAACATATTTTGGAATGTCCGAAATTGAAAGAGTTTGTTGACGACAATTAAACTTGTAAAAGTACACGAAGAAATAGTTTTGGTAGGGAAGAAATCATTGTAGGATAAGGAGAAATTCCTCATTTGATATATTTCTCCTTTACCAACAAATATTTCTATATTCATCTGTAAAAAACTCGTTAACTCTCGTTTCAGTTTGGAAATGCATGACTGTTGTTAATACTAGTTGCTTATATGTATAAGGGCTGGTGGCCAATGAACAATACAATATTTGTCTTTGCCCAATGGATAAAAATTACCTTGTTTGGCCAAATTTCAGTAAACAGGTATACTTGTCTCATTGCAGATCGTCGGTCCCGATCGAAAAAGGACGTATGTCCATCGTGTGACAAGCTGGTCATACGTCCTTTTCGACCGAGACCGACGATATGATCTAATTGTTATGTTCGTGAAGCCATTGTTATGAAAAAGTATAAACTTATTTCAATCAAGGTGTTTTAATTCGATCTTGCGGTATTATTTGAAAAAGACGTAACCCAGCTTGTGACGCAATGTGTACTCAATCTCAAAACGAAAATGCGTTTAGCCAAAACTTCAGTTGTATCGCGGGGATAATTCACGTATCCATGGCCTGTATATTGCAAACCATAAACCGTTGATTATTCTAGAAAACGCCATCATGACCGGTAACGCAAGACTCGAACCCGCGACCACTAGGTCACGAAGAAATATCATAATACTGGACCCATGAGCATTTGTGTTTACCCATACGTTTTGTTAAACGTTGCAGTAGACGACTTTAAATCAATTTATTTAAATTTCAGATAGCAATCCAGATCTGCTGTTATATACATCACTAGCCCATGAAAAGCAATTGACAGAAGAAGAAAGTGTACGCAATTTCCCCTTTTGTCACTAGTTTTGGAAAGTGTTTAAAAGTCTTCTGCTGCAATATGCAAAAATGCGTCTGCAGGTACCAACACAATCGGAACTTAACTCCTTCGCATTTGGCGAAGTTGGTATACATGTATTTTTTCTCAACATTTTTCAAAATTCGTCTCATGCGAAGGCGAAACCCTCCGTTTGTGTTAGAGAAACAGAAAAAGGTTCTCGTATCCAGCTATAAGGAAGTATATTTTACGAACAACGGATGCTCTTCATGTATAACTAACGTTATCCCTTCTTTATTTTGCAGGAATGTTTTTATCCTAGCCTTGCATACATTCCCAGCAGGCACACAACGTTGAATGTTAGTCGTGACGTCGATAAATCTTTTTTCAACCAATATACAACTACATGGATGTCTGCAATCTGCTTGGTTGATATTCGACGTTGTATCAACGTTGATATTTGGTTTAGGTCGAAATAATTTTTTCAACTGATAAATAATTAAATTCATATTTTCCAACATTTAAATCGTGTATAGTGATATTAAGCAGTCTGTCAACATCGAATATAAATTTGCGTGCTCATTACCGATTAGATGTTGTGTAATAGATCTAGTTGGAAATAGGGTCAGAAGTATTTTTATTGATAATTTAATTTGAGTTATAGCAGTGAACTGTTTATCCAATATACATTTGTCTTCCTTGATTTCTTTATGAATTTTACCTTGCAGGCATCGTTCTTGAATGATGAAATCCCGCTCTTTTTCGTATTTGCAAATTATGCACACAGAGTTGACGTTCGTAAGCGTGGCGCTGCATACGGGCAAGCGCAGAAAGTACCGTTTGAAAGTGAAAACACGATTCAACACTGTTCAAGTTACCGTTACCATTTCAAGAGCGTAGAAAGTTATTTTTGTTGTCTTAGAGCTGAATAACATTATCGTAAAGTATGTTATTAAATGTATGCACGTATGTATGTAGATTCTAGTTGATGTTCTAACAAATCCTAAAATTGTGACCGATCGCTGCATTACATTTTTGGGTATCGGTCGTTTCGCCCTAATACTAGTTCGCCCTCAGTGGCCCTGAGTCGTTTCGCCCTGAGTCGTTTCGCCCTTATTCGTGGGTCGTTTTGCCCTTTTTATTGTTATATAATATTATAGTTTTAGTTGATAAGTTGATTGGCTTATTAAAGTAATTGATAGTACACTCGATGTACAGACATAAAAACAGATATTATAAAGAAGTTATTTTAGTTTTTTACATTTTAAGCCAGTTTGAATCTTTTGATCTCAAGACAATCGCCCGAAATGGGTATATAAGAAACATAGTTGGTAAAGTTCAAAAGGACGGATGGAATCAGAGTTCAGCTTGTGACAATCTAAAGATTAATCCTATTGGAACGGGATCGACAATTTGATTCGCTCTGTATATATAAAAATCTAGGGCGAAACGACCCCTGGGGTAACGGGAAAAAGGGCGAAAATACCTAGGGCGAACGGGAATTAGCGCGAAACGACTCAGGGGCGAACATGAATAAGGGCGAAACGACCCGGATTCACATTTTTGCATGATGATTTATTTTTCATTAATTTTTTATCATTTCGCTTTTATGCATTGATCTCTTACTTAATTTAAATATTATTAATTAATCTTCACATTTTATTTAGTATATCTTATTTTCTAATGTGAAAGATTTGGAATCTTAATACTTAATTTAAGTTACATGTGAATTTCAGGATATTTCACAATAATCTGATGGGAAAGATGAACATGCTGGGTAAAAATGGCAAATTCCCCTTCAAGTCAACAAAAAATTATTCTGCGGTTGTTGGTAAGCATTATTTGTAGATCAAACTCCGGTAACAAATTATAGTGCATGCATTATTTTCTAAATTTATACTGTGGGGAAGAGGTAATAACATTTGGTAACAAGATATTATCTCATGAGGACAAGATAAATAGAAGTCTTTCTTTTTACTTGACGTTGAAGTTTGACGTTTCTGCTGTGAAATAAAGCCGTGAACATAACAATCGCTTATGGGAAAATAATAGGTTATTTAGGCTATATATTTTCGTTAAATAAAGCATAAAGGAAAAATACTTGTTTATTTCGGTCTAAGATCTATTTTGTCTCACTTCACTTGTAATCATAGGAAAATAATATGTTCACTTGTACGTGGCTATGTCTATCGTGACAATTAATTTCTATGAACACACGTGAAATAAAAATGATATCTTATACTGAAATGAACTAATATCTTCTGGATATATAACCTGTCTGCCTCTAAAATTTAAGTTTATAATTCAACCATGTTTTAAAGTTATTGCTAAAATTAACATTTAATATTTATTGATATATGTTTAAAAGTTTAAGTAAAAATCAGCATTCACATTCTACCAAATTAATTAGTTTGAGTATGTCTGAAACAAATACTGTTAAAGTATTTCTATCTTTTGCAGAATCAGTGATGAAATCTCATCAGGGCAAAGCGACAGTAACTGAAATCGATGATGTTCTCGTGAGATTTTGAAAGTATGCACCGGAAAGGGCTGGGGGTGGAGGTAGAAAAAATGTGGCTAGAGACAGTATCTTGAACCAATTTTTTTTATTTCAAATGGTTTAAATGGATGTACATATTCATGCTTATTTTCAATTGTGTTGATTAGGTTCATATTCAGCTAGTAATAGATATACAAAATATTGTAGAATTATTATTCGCGGAAACACATGAACATTTCAGTGGTATATTTTTGCATAAATTATAAAAAAAAATATATGTCATATGATAATGATACACCATGTCTTTAATTATGTATGATAATTACCAGGTGATTAAATTGCAAAGTGAATGTTCGATTTGAGTTTTGAAATTACACGTTTAGTTTACTCCCCTCCCTAAGGTAAATTAACATATCGTTGATCAAGGTTGAGGATTCCAATGTTTTATTAACTTTCAAATCCTATGTGAATTCAACCAAATTATAACGTTAATTAAACGTTTTCCAACGAACCTTTATATCAAATGTGCATTCAACTAAATTTCAACGTTGATTGAACGTTTTCCAACGTTGAAACAACGTTGATCAGACGTTGAATAAAGGTTGGATCTTCAACGTTGTTTCAATTTTCAAATCCAATGTAAATTTAACCAAATATAGACGTTAAGTCAACGTTGTTTCAACGTTGAATCAACGTTATTTTCAACGTTGAAACAATGTTGATTCAACGTTGATATCGATGTTGATGTTAGGTTGATGCCTCAACGTTGTCTCAACTTTCAAAATCAAATATAAATCCAACCAATTTTCAACGTTGAATCTGACGTTGATTCAAAGTTCGCTCAACGTTACTGTGTCTGCTGGGTTATGAGTTCCATATTAACATTTATCTCATTTACCATTTCCATAATACAAACGCAATCTGACGTCTTCTCAGCAGACGACATTTGCAAACATTGAGACGTAATGAGATTTACTTATTATGAGTAAATTTTCCTTCTGTCTCAATGTTTGCAACTTCAATGTCATAACTTATACTATTCCTAAAGAAGTTGCATGTTTTGCCATGTAAATTATGTATTCGTTTGCTTCAATTTTCTTTAAGCAGGTAAAGGTTATTTTTTGCATAGCGTTTACATCGCGTCAATAATATTTCATTTATATTGCAATGCCTGGCGAATTGGTGATGCAGGAAGGCCCTCTTTGCTCAACTGCCCACGAGGGCTAGAACAATCACCGACCTTCCTTAAGTGAGCCAGGATACTTCCCATCGTGGAAATCTGAAACGGTCGAGAGCCGACTCATCTTACGTGGAGAGGGTCCTTGTGATTTCACTTGTGGCCTTACAAGTACGACGATAGTGTCATCATCATTTCGAAGAACCAGGTTCCACCTGCTGTGCCGCAGTCAAAGGAAATTAAGTTTCTTTTAAAGACTGTTTAGCATATTATCTTCTTTAAGTTTCAGGATATTTCCTTTTGATTTTGTAAAACAGGGTTAAACATGTGGTATAGTTGTTACAGATGTCCCGACCTTGACATATAATAAAGAGCGTGGCCTTAAAGTCTTCGAGATACGAGCCGAGGAACTGAATGTCCATACCGGAACCACGATCTCCCGCACCTGTACCCTGAAATTGACAACAGCTAACAGTATTGACACTTATTCCCATCATAACACATTTTAACCATTTCCCTGTTAAGAAAAATAGCAGCAGATACATTTAAAGCATCTCAACAAAATGAAACATTTTTTTTACTGAGAAATTGAAGTTTAAACCTTTGAGATAAAATTAGAATGTGTTCATATGAAATGTTAACCCTATCCACAGTACATGCACCATATGGTGCTTTTGCAGAAGATGATTAACCCATTTATGCCTAGTGGACTCTCCCATCCTTCTTAATTGGATCAACTTATTTCCAAAATTAGGGATGTCTAGTATATTTATTTCTATATTTAGAATATTCCTTACAGAAATTCCTTTAAGCAAACAGCGCAGACCCTGACGAGACGCCGCATCATGCGTCGTCTCATCTGGGTCTACGCTGTTTGCCAAGGCCTTTTTCTACAAGCTAGACATAAATGGGTTAAAAATATGGTTTTAACATGTTTTTATCTTTTCCATCCTTTATTTACCTTTTGATATAACTGGCATCGGTACTTACGTGAAATATAAAATATTTCAAATTAATGAAGAAAAAACAGTGGTTGCCCATTATCCCCCCCCCCCCAAAAAAAAAAAATACAAGATTTTGCGAGTTTGTTGCAGACTATTGTATAAATAATTGTGGAATAATGAGAAATTGCTAAAATGAGTAAGTTCGCAGTATCCAACCATGATTTCAACCCTACCGAAGCAACTGTGTCGTATGATATTACAATTGTAACTGTCATCTGCAACATCTTTCGATTTGTTAAAGTCAAAAAATGTGTTGTTTGATAAAAGGTTGAAATTGACAAAGCTTAATGTTTAAACGCATTTCCTTATACAAACACCATCTGGTGCCTTTGCACTTATTAACATTTTGATACACAGCGTCATAAGGTGAGGGGATTTCATGGAACAGGGAAATTGTTAAAATCTCTTGAAAAACTTGAATGATGCTTTAAGTAACTATCGGAAAAGGAAGAGGCAAACAATATAATGTCCTCATTTCAAGAATAACCTTTTGTCACAAGTTTTCATTATCAAACCTTTCAAAGGCATTGGTAACATGAAAACATTGCGAAAAATGGATAATGTGCTTACTACAGTTAAATCATCCTTTTGTCAAATGTCAAAGGGGTTGGATTTCATAAGTGATGGGAAAACGTGAAATCTTTTCAGCGTTTTCGATGATAAACATGAGCATATTAGGAGACATAACGATATACGGAGAAATCTTCCTTGAAAAGTGGTTCCCTCATATCAGAATGATTCAATTAATTATTTGTCAAATAACCCTTTATCTGCTGTAGGACAAATTATGCAGACGACATTGGAAGCATATAGACAAAAGAAGCACATTCTTGTTGAATAGCCTTTAATGTATAAACCCATTCCCCAATGTAACCGCCTTCTGGCGCCTTTGCAGCAGACGACATTTGAAACCTTGATGCAAAAGGAGAACTTGCTCATATATTCCTGCTTAATTATATATAATTACATGTATCCAGCTATTGATACAATATTGGTTTATTGAAAATTCGTCTGCTACCAATTTCCTAAAATAGGGAAATTAAATTGAATTAAATTTAAGTTAAGATGTAGGAATTGAATTCAAGTTGAAACTTTAGGACAAAATGAGAATTTGCTCATCAATTTGTCTCGATGTTATCAAATGACATCTGCTACAGAGCCGGTAGAAATTATTTGTTTTAGGGAGCTGTTTAGACAGGAACTAATCTGCAGTGTAATTGGGTTGGATTAGGTCAAATCTAGTAAACTTATTTTATTAAACTGTTATGACTCCTCCAAATTGAAAGAATATTAGTAGAAACCAATGGGCAATTCAATCAAATGACGAGTGCGAATTTGCACTTCATATTAGTTTCCTTTTTTTAAAGATGGACCTCTTCAAGTGATGAGAATTTTCCCCGGCCATTTTCTTTCTCCATACAAGGAAGAGAAATAACACTTCAATCCTGAATAGAAACAGCTCTTTATATATGAATGTTTAAAAGCAAAGTTTAATAGGCTATACTATTGCAAATAAAATCTGTAAAAAATACAGCAGACACCATTTAAAACAGTGTAAAAATATATAATTGCTTATTTTAAGAACTTCCTCTTTAGTAGCATTGTTTTAACCATTTACCAAACAACAAACTGTGTACTGTCCCAAATTTTTAATGAGGTTGCAGACACATTTTGATAAATGTCACCTTATCCCACAACGTTTTCTAGAGTCGTCTGTAACAAACTTGTAGAATCTCTTTAATGTTTGGTAATGGGTAAATACCTGCATGTGTAGCTACAAAAGAAGAAGATACTTGTCCTTAAGCCCTTTTGACAAACGTTTTAGCTCTACTGTCGAAGACTAGAAGAGTTTATGTCATGGCATGGTGTCCGTCGTCCTTCCTCCGTTACTACTTCCCTTTTTGACGCGATAATTTCCACATTTTATGTCCGATTCTTTTTTAACTTTCACAGATGTTTGTATCATCAAAGACCAGAACCATATTGAAAATGTATATTTATTGTGGAAAAGGAGCCATTGGTTATTGAAATTGTTCGTTTCTTGTTTTCGCTTTTAAGTCCACATTGTTGGTCTGTTTATTTTAAAACTCATTTTAATTCTAGAAAAGGCTTGATCCCTATCGAAAATGGAGATGATTTTAAAACTAATAAGGGGAAATGAGCCGTTTACAGTTTTCTTTGATTATGTGATAAAGTCCATATTTCATTTGAAGCCTTTACATATAGTTCATTCTATAAAGTGCTTGAAGTCTAGTGAAAAAAGAGATGATGTGAAAACTGATTAGGGAAAAGGAGCTGTTTGCAATTGAAATGTGACAAAGTCTGCATTTTTGGTCTAAACTGTTGTTAAACATTCCAGCACGTGGAGCATTTCAGGCCTTTCAGACCCTAATGGGAAGGGGGTCTACTGATTTCAAGTAAAGTACTCCCGGAAACGAGCTCCCCGACATTTCGTGAATAGTCCTTCTCAGTTACTCCAAACCAAACATCCATCAGAGCAGAGGCTTATCAGTATTATAAATCAAGGTTAAACCTACTGTAAACATAAATCACGGCTGACCGGTTGTTAAAATAAACAAGCCCAGCATGTCTGTACAACTGAAACAATATCACCGGATGCATTCCTTTCCCTTCATGGTAAATCTTTTTCATGTGAAACGCATTCAGGTATTTACTTGAGTTTTGGTGTTTGAGTCTATTTGAATAACTTTCAGATCAAGTATGAGTTTTCTTACGTATGTGGAGTTTTGAGACAACAGTGGAATTAGGGGGCATTTGTGCCCTATGGACACATATATTGTTTGTTAAATGCTATTTTCAAGTTATATGATATTAAATATCTTCCTTGTTATACTGATTTCTAGTTTTATAGACATATAATTAATATTAATCATCATTGTACTTTTAATTACATTTCATGTTTTTCACAAATTGATCTGAATTATTCTGTAATAAATGGTCTTTTAATGACATTAATTATTTTTGAAAGCAACTTTATGTCTGAGTTACCTGTGATTGAGGGAAACACAATATGTACAGCACAGCTGACGGTGGTCATGACAAAACAATCCTGGACGTTTGTCTTCATGAAGGACACATTTCTGAAGGTAATCCTCCACTTCCTTTGACACTAGCCACTTACTTGTGTTTCCCATTCCATATATCACATGATTCCCAAACAACTGACCATGTAGATTAATACATTATGCACAATACAATTTAAGACAGTTATCGCAGTAAAAGTCGACCCATTGATCAATTGTGTGCACTAGACATGGCGAACATCAAAAGTCTATAACTGAATCAGAGCCTTTATCCACAGTTGACAGAGAAAACGAAGCCATCTTGATCACCTGATACCCCGGTAATTAATATTCAGTAATTACACCCACCAACTGGTGGCAAAAATCAATTTATATAAAACTTCGGACTGTTCTATAAACAGATAAACATTTGAGCTATCAGTACACCTCATGTGACAGTATACATGGTCAAATCATATGAGACTATACGTTATAAAACAACACCAAAGTCTGTAACAACCCTCAGAGCTTATAGGCACAGTCCACTTTGAAAAGATCGCAATCTTTAATAATATTTTGGTATCGAAAACATTTTTTGTTATATATAAAGTTTCACACAACCTATAACCGCACTGCGTTTGTGGGGTTAAAATGTGTTGACACTGTGAAATATAAATTCATGTCATGACTTATTGACACAAAACTTGTGTATACTTAAAACTTCTACTTTTAACGAGTTTAGAAAGATATTGCATATAAAATACCTATCCCATAAGTACCCGAAGTCAAAATGGAGTGAAAACACATTTGATGTATATTAAATAAAAGTAGGGTAACATTCGAGTTTTAATTATGCTTCTTTGAAAATTATGTTCGATGCAACTCATGGCATACAATATTAACGCTACATGTAGTGGTAGAATAACCCTTATTAGTTTTATGAAAATTGCTAAGATGTGCACACACAATATCAATTGTAAATATAAAAGTCGAACCCAACTAGTGCTGGACTGTTTATTGGCGTTGGGTGTGGGGGTATATAACTGTATATGTAACTACTTTGTTGACCTAAACATTTTATAAGAAAATGATAATCATCATCATAAGCCACAGTAGCAGCCTATTGCAGAGTTAAATTACCATCTCTCCTGGAAGACGATCGCTCCGCCCACATAATCACGTGGCCTAGCTGTCCGAAAACCTAAACAATCTAACACCAAAATGGCGTCTATGCTTGTAGATTGCGCGAAGATGATGATGATGATGACAACCCAAATATCTTATTATAATTATCGCATTTCTCAAATTAATTATTGCCATTACTTAAGATTATTATCTGAAATTTTGTTACATATGAATTTTATTTGACCTTACATTCGCCTATCCTATCCTCTATCAAACTCATTTGTACATGTGCTTGTACAGTTGCAGTACACTAGTATTGATTGATGCCTTCTTAAAAAGCCGTGTGATGATTGTGTAACATGCTTAAAGCTGAAACGCATTGGCCCCAATGAAATGGGCACTATCATCAAAGATCTTTGTCTTGATATCAGACGGAGACCATTGATACGACAGATAACAGCTTGCAAACATTTTAGGCACACAGTTTGCAGTCATACAGAAGTTTTTGTGTGCTTATCAAAGATTTTTTGTAGTCCCTTTTTGTTGTTTCAATTGGAAATATCATTGTAAGATGAGTCTGAAAATTGTTTCGATTGTTTAAAAACAATTTTTCCAAAATGTTAGTAATTGAGTTATAAAACGACAGCAGTTTATCATATCTTGTAAGAAGCAAAGACAAAACTGTTTGGTTAAAAAGCAAAGTTGTTTAAGCAGATGTTTTTGCACAAATAATGTATTAAATTACTGTCCTCATATTACTTTTATCCAAAATAAAGCTTTGTCGCAACGGTTAACAAATGTATATTTAAAAAAATGCACATAAAAACGCACGAACGCATGCGTCACACAACTACTAATGACGCATATATTTATATATCTACCGAAACAACAAACCCTTTCTTTTCACAAAACAACATTAACCGCCCTTGCTTAACGTTAATACTACTCAGGTGAGCGACCAAGGCCACTATGGCCCTCTTACTAACATTGGTTTTCATGTTTGTCATGTCCATTCGCCATGAGTCCATTTGTTTGGCAGTTGCTCACTTTCATTAAATTAAGACCCTCTAAAGATTAAAAGAATGATCTCCTGATGATGTACCTGATGTTTCACTTTGTTAACATTCAAAGCTTTATTTGTATATCAATTTTGACTGCAAAGTAAACACAAGTATGGGTCTTTGCCGTCGACACGTTTTTTCAAGAGAGACCATTTAACAGCCACAGTGGGCACAAATATCACAGAAGGAGGAGTCCCTCAGGATAGAGGACTGGTAGAAGGTCAGGGCCCTGAAACGCTCTGAAATTGAACGCATGCTGAAGATCTTCATTCAAAATATAGGGCCATACATTTTGCTTGCAGAACCGTTCACATGTATTTCTAATAAACGAGTTTGATCTTTATGATTATACATAAAAAACAACATAAAATGAGCACAGAGCTCTATTGCTGACATTTATTATTGGTTTGACCGTTTAACAACCACAGTTGGCACAGACGTCACAGAAGGAGGAATCCCTCAGGATAGAGGACTGGTATAAGTTCAGGGCCTTGAAACGCTCTGAAATGACACATGTGCTAAAGATAAACTACTTATTCAAAATTGAATATGACTCCCTGGCAAAAATTATTTAATTATTTGATTTGTGTAGTAGAATATATTTCGTCCAGAATAAAAACATGGCTGTCCTTCAAAGGTGGCGTAATGGTGAAACATATTTAAATTATCAGTTTAATAAATTTGGTTAAGATCAACGCTTTAATAACATATCAAGCAAACCTTGATAACGCTTCAAGGTGTTTGTTAACAATTTAAACAATTATAAAATAAATGCAAAATTTCATCTCAAACTTACCTGGCTCATAGGCAAAATTGCATTTCAAACTTACCTGGTTCATAGACAAAATTGAATCTCAAACCTACCTGGTTTATAGACAAAATTTCATCTCAAACTTACCTGGTTCATAGACAAAATTGCATCTCAAACTAACCTGATTTATAGACAAAATTTCATCTCAAACTTACTTGGTTCATAGACAAAATTGCATCTCAAACTTACCTGGTTCATAGACAAAATTTCATCTCAAACTTACCTGGTTCATACTAGTCGTAGAACAAATGCTCGTAAACTGTCTTCTCAAACCTACCTGGTTCATAGTAGTCGTAGACCCTGACAGCAGACGGCTTAATTTTGGCCACCAGGTCAGAGCGGAACATCTCCACAAAGGAGCAGGTCTCCATGCTCGGATTGATCTAAAAACAAAATCAATGCATATATGTGGTACCCTGGTCATCGTAAGAGGAGGAAACCTCTATAGGCTTACTCGGTTTGTCATCCTGATAACGCAAACATTAATTGATTATAAAGAGTGAACAACTATAAGTAAAATTATCATTATCATTACCGGTATATGACAAACCGATCCGTGTTACACCTGTTAAAAGGTATACATGCTGATTTGACGGATACGAATATATCCACTTCTACCAGTGTGCGATGGAAAGGTTGAAAGTTGATTAAATATGAAAACCTTTATTTAGAGTACCTCGTCATAGTATAGGACAACGGTTTTCCGTTCCTTGATTTCAGACTTCCTCGACAGAGAAATATCAGAGAATCTGCTTTCGAGATCCGCCTCAAATCCAGTGGGTACATCAATCTCTACGACAACCATGCCCGGACCGTGGTAGAACGCATACAAGTACCTGAAACATGGGGTGTGGTTCTGTATATTACATATAGTCATTTGGCTAAAACATTATGTATTCTTTGAAATGAACTGCAGAAATGTAATCCGCACATAGAGGAAAAGAGGAAGATTGTAAATGAATACGTTTGCATGATAGGTTCAAGACAAATATACATTGATTGATCGCTATTCAAAAACGTGTATATATCATTCGTAAATTCACCACAATACATGTTACGTATATCTTGCTAAAATGTAATAAAAAAAACAACATATTTTTCAAGTAGATATTTTGTATATGTTTATTTTACATTTGGCATGTGTCGGGTGTCATACTTAGGTATTGCATATATGGGTTCTCGTTTAAACTTCACACAACAACCTTTCAATATGAAAACATATAGTAAATTAAAAAATATCACCAATTTAATCTACATACTATCAAAATAATAATATAATAATAATATTTCAAGTATTATATATAACTTAATAATAATATAGTATATTATTAGAATAAAAATATCTTCGAAAAGCCGGATAAAAACCACAAAAGGTTCGTTTTAATGATTAATCTCTAAATGCTAGTCCTTTCTTAGTTTAAACCTATTTATTTAAGCTCGATTGCATCGAAAGCCGAAGGCTTATTTAAACATTCTCGAGTCGGTTTCCAGGGACTAGAACCAGTGCTTGGTGTCTTTGGGGGGGATCGAAGGAACGCTCCCAGTGGGGTTCGAACCCGTGACCTACCGATCGTTAGGCGGACACCATATCCACTACGCCGTGGCGACGATTGTCCTTTCTTGATGCGATGCAAATGATAACAATGATCAAGAACGGAGTTTAAATGACGAACAACATGAACCAGACTTGAAGACGTTAGACATTTTTAAATTGAGTGTTTTATTTCTTCTCTCTGAATGCTACACAAATGATTGGTATTTACGTGGTGCTAATTTAGATAACGATGTAACGCAGGTAGTCTTCGACTTCCTTGAATGAAAGAACTCAATCAACTCTGCATGACTCACCTTTCACTGGAAATTATTAGCACTTGACGCAAGTTTAAACAATGAACTATTGAACAGACGTGAATACATAATACATTTATAACTTCAGACATTAAAAAGCTACTCTCATCACATGTATTTATTTTGCAACCATTTTGTGACAACTATTTTATACGTCTGTGATTACCTGGCGCATGTTTTAACAACGATTGAGTGCAGTGAGTCCTGGACCACTACGGCCGTGAGATTGAAGGCAGGCTGGGAAGGCTCTGTCTCGACGTTGAATGACACAGATACCTGCAAATATGACACATATACCTGCAAATATGACACAGATACCTGCCAATATGACACAGATACCTGCAAATATGACACATATTCCTGCAAATATGATACAGATACCAGCAAATATGAAACAGATACCAACAAATATGACACAGACACCAGTAAATATGACACAGATACCAGAAAATATGACACAGATACCAGCACATATGACACATATACCTGCAAATATGACACAGATACCTGCATATATGACATATATACCTGCAAATATGACACAGATTCCTGCAAATATGATACTGATACCAGCAAATATGATACAGATACCTGCAAATATGATACAGATACCTGCAAATATGACACAGATACCTGTAAATATGACACATATACCTGCAAATATGACAGAGATACCTGCAAATATGACACAGATTTCTGCAAATATGACACAGATACCAACAGATATGACACAGATACCACAGATATGACACAGATACCAACAGATATGATACAGATACCTGCAAATATGACACAGATACCTGCAAATATGATACAGATACCTGCAAATATGACACAGATACCAACAGATATGACACAGATACCTGCAAATATGACACAGATATCTGCAAATATGATACATATAACTGTAAATATGACACTTATACCTGCAAATATGACACAGACACCTGCGAATATGATACAGTGACCTGCAAATATGATACAGATAGCTGCAAATATGACACGTTGAATGACACAGATAACTGCAAAATGATTTGAGATTTGAATGACACTGACGCCTGCAAATATGACGACGTTGAATGACACAAATACCTGCAAATATGACATGTTGAATGACACAGAGACCTGCAAAATGATATGAAATTTGAATGTCACGGATACCTGTAAATCGATATGAGATTTGAATGACACGGATACCTGCAAATATGACACGTTGAATGACACAGATACCTGCAACAATGACACAGAAACCTGCAAAATGATATGGGATTTGAATGACATGGGTACTTGCAAATATGACACATTGAATGACACAGATACCTGCAACAATGACACACATGCCTGCAAAATGATATGATATGTGAATGACACGGATACCTGCAAATATGACACGTTGAATGACACAGATAACTGCAACAATGACACAGATACTTGAAAATATGATAGGATAATTGATAATTCAATATCGTTCCGTTAAAACGTTTCCATAACCTTAATATCTGAACGTTTGATAGAGGATTGCGGCTAAAGTTTTGTCTTCCGGTATTTCTTTCTATCGTTCACATAATTAACGTCTTTCACTATCGAAACTCAACGAAAATATGCTACAATCAAACCAACCTAAAATAACTTTCTGGAATTTCCCTTGGTACATTTCCAGCTTCTGGGTGTCCTTTTGATATGTGGAGATCCGATAGTACATGTATGTGTTACCTGAACCAGAGCAGTTCCGTTCCCATGAGCCTCTAGTGACACTGACGGCGGTTCGTAGTTAGCAGGAGTTGTCTGGGAACCATGGGGACGAAAGGTGGGAATGGCACTGAATGGAATCTGTGTATTCAAGCAGATAAACAATTGCAACTAATTGTAGTGAAAGTTAACTTGAAGCCAAGTAGTAAGGTTCCTACGAAGTTTGTTCATGTATTACTATTTAGCAGGTCTGACCAAACACGTTAGATATATTTACAAAATAATGGACCAAAATAGATATTTGATGTGTTAATTGGCTATAAGACGAAAGATGCTTATATGAATGAGTCGTTATTTATTATTCCGAACGGCCAGGCAGCAAGTTATCTTGCAGCGCGCCTTCATATCTAACAAGCATCCCTTCCAAGATACTGGCATTGTGCCAAAACATTCGGAGATGTGGTTTTTAGCGTATACCTTATGATATAAAATAGCTTATTCCTTATGATAAAAAAAACGCTATATATTATATTTTTTGGCTTAAAGCCAATGGGGAACGCATTCTCAGTAAAAACAGCCTTAGCCATGGAATGACTAAACAACTTAAAACAATGGCTATTAGAGGCAATCAACCAAACTTACATCGAGCAGTTTGAGTACCATTGCATCATTCTTCGTAACATGGATCTTCTTATGGAAGTGGTGTGCGGAAACGTCAATGCTGAGGTCAAGGTTACTGGAAGTGATGTACGCAAACTCTGATAAGGCCTGCAAACCCAGGACAGTGTCTTGTGTGGACGTAAAGCCACCGAGAGAGTTTCGTTGTGAGACGAGCCATTTCATGACTGGCAGGCCCTCGGAGAGTTGTCTGGTTTGCACGAGGTAGAGAAGGACGTACGATGTAACCTCTACAGACAGTGGAGACTCCTTGGCGTAAAATGTTTCCCAGTAGTTGTAGGTGTTTTGTGGACCGGGGAACTTCCAGTACATTTTGCCATCTAAAGCATACGAATATACATTTGTACATTTATACATACATTTAAATGTTAAATATTCTCTGTATTGAACACTTACCGAGTACTAAAACGTGTATACAAATTAAAGATAACCCGGAGTTTGCGTAGCAATTTGCTTTAATTTGGTGTACACAATGACGGACTGTTTGTATCAATAAAAGATTAACTAATTCGAGCTTGCAGTTTGGCGTTCACAATAAAGAACTGTGTATATAAAGCATAGACAAACCACCTGGTGTGCGTAACCGTTAGCTTCAGTTTGGCATGCATCATTTAGGTCTGTTCATATATAATACACAAATCACCTGGAGTAGTTGAAGCCATTTGCTTCAGTTTTGCGTACACCAAAAAGGACTGGGTGCTTCCGGCCAGGGCGAGGGCGTATGCCGTTATTGCAAGGTCATACACGTCTGTAATCATGGTGACGTTGGGCTGGTTTTGGTAATTGGTGACGTGCAATTCCAGAAAGCTCCGGGCCCTAGCAGCCATGTTGGTTATTTGGTATTGCGGCTACAATAGCATGTATACATGTGTATATTTGATGTTAAGTAAATATTGCACGTGACATTACCGTTTAGAAAGGCCCATTCTATTAAGTTGTATATTTATTTGTTGAGTTGCAATTTCATTTGCTGGTACATATATTTTTATAATGAACCGTTTATATATAAATCAGTTGTTAATTGCGACTACTAATCGTTCAAAGATGATACTATTATAAAAGAGTAGTTACCGTGAATACAGATTCACTTTCCATCAAAGCTATCAGGGCGAATGCTGTCAAACTGTATTTCGAGATGCTTCCACCCTTCAATAATACAAACACAGGGATGAATATTGAGCACAAATGTGTAAATTTGGTAATAACAAAAATATATCAATTGTATAATTAGTAAATGAAAAAAAGAAACCATCATAGTGTATCGTCGGATGTAGGATAAATAATCGTTTTCATGCATAAATTAGTACGCGATTGCATCTCCATTGAGGTAACATAAATCATGTTATTAATTTTCACGGCAAATATAATATGTTAAATACACGAACTTCCAAATGAAATTAATAGTAATTGCAAGTCATAAATGCTCGTCAACTGTACCTGCTATATGTTGTCCGCCAAGCAATCGTGAGGTCAGGGGTTCGAACCCCACTAGGAGCGTTCCTTCAATTTCCTCCAAAGACACCAAGTGCTGGTTCTAGTCCCAGGAAACGGACTCGAGAGCGTTTCAATATGCCTAAGGCTTTCGATGCAATCGAGCTAAAATAAAAAGGTTTAAACTAACTGTACCTGGAGTGAAGTGCTGTGTACTGCGCCCACCGTCTGGAATGAACCATCAGACGATTGGTAGCGAGACATCCAGTTGACTGCCCGATTGATGACATCGTCCGAAACAAAGACATTCTGCTTCGCCTGTGCGAATGATTTCACCACAAATGCAGTCAACCTGTGATAGAGAACATAAAAAAGGATGAAACATTAATTTGTTTTCAGAATTGCTGGGCTCTTTTCTGGAGGATAAAAAATTTGTGTTACTTACTTGCATTCATAGTTTCATCAAGGTAATACTTAATGTGCGTAGCGATAACTCTGTAATCTTACAGCTCATAGTTTCAGAAGTGTATCTTATTGTACAAAAGCAATAATTAGATTGTTAGGGTAACTAAACACTTTTGTAAAACTTTTCGATCGTGTATTGATGTCTAACAAAGGACATTTTTCATTTTAAAACACTAATCACATATTAAAAGTTAAATCGCTCAGTTATATGTCATAATCTCCCACGAGATAGAAACAGACCATTATACACTTCGTAAACAATACTTGCTCAGGTTTCTTACCACATGCTTCCCTCGTTATCATGAGGTCCCCAAATGCTGAAGGAACCATCATATCTTTGGAAGGTTAGTACTCGTTGATAGCCTATAAATTATAGCAAAACGACAATTAAGTAAAAAATGTATTTCATCCCAAATTTTGTATTTTAAACAATTCGATCGATATCACTGCATGACGGAGCTTAGTATGCAACTCGAAGTGCTAGCAAACCAGAGTTCGTATATTTGTAATGCTTTATGAATATTTCAAATATCGTCCGTACATGTATCAGAAACAAACAAAATGTTGCACCTTGCTGCATGTAATTCAATGCCATCTCAGCAACATCCGGTGTCAGCTGACCGGAAGTGTTGAGGTACTTGTACACAAACACATCCGGGGCCAGGCTGGTCATCGTCTGTTCGCCACATCCGGTGGGCAAACGAAGCAGGGACTTCAGATTCTTGAGGGTGGGACCCATAATGTCACCTACAGGTAGTTGGTACAAATAAGCTTTATTCCCAATACCATTTAGCATTTCACATTGCCAGCATATGTGGTTGGTGGCCTGTTTGCTTATAGTAATGGATGCTTTTGGAAACATACCAGGTAAGGAAAAACATTCCATACAAGGCTCCTTGTAACTCTTCACTGTTTTGTACTCCAGAAAGTGATACAGAATTTGAAACACACACTATTTTGGCACTAAGGTATAATGAACGCAATCATCTATTTTACCTATTGCTGACACCTGGATTTTCTGCGAGTCGGGTACCAGATTGTCCGGGAACGCCAGCTGAACGTCCGTGGGGTTGAACTCGCTCAGAAGGACCGGAACATTGAAGTGCATTTTCTTGCCTTCGGCTTCCACCCTGAGCTGCCTCTTGACGCCATCAGCAGACAGTGTAGACTGGGCCTTCACGGAGATTTCCGCCATGCCAACAATTCGTGGGACGATAGGAACGAACACGGAAGCTGCCTCGCCGGCCTTGATCTTCAAAGATGTAATAACAATGATATTATGTTATGCTTTCCGGTGGTTTATGGATCAATTTCATTGATTTAAAACTGATAATTCACTGTTTCAAACAGTTAAAAACAACAGTGAAAATTATCGATTAGTTTCATTGTTTTACCGGAACTATTGTTTGACAAAAAATACAAAAATTGTCATTTGTATGCATAAACTATAAAGAAAATTAGTTGAATTCGGTGAAATATCGATTTTAATTCACTCGTTATCATAGAGAAAATATATTTTCTATGATCATTTGTGAATAAAAATCGATATTCCACCAAAGCTAAAAAATATCCTCTATATATAAATACCCTGCACATAGATGGAAAGGACATTGCCTTGAAAATGAGTTAAAATAAAAGTATCTATCATAAAATAAAATGTCATCTTGTTTGATATTTTTGCAAATATCTTTTTGTATTTGATCTAAACGTACACATATTAATTTTCAACACAATGCATTATCCATCTATTTTTAATGTTGATGTATATATTCCTATCAATTTATTTATATAACGCTCTTGCTCTGTCATAACATTCGTATTTCAAAAATCAATGCATGAAAAAAGTATTAACTGCGACTTGTTTGACAACATCCATTGAATTGTAGCTCAAGTGACCGCTTGTGTTCTGAACCACGTCGAAATCGGATGATTTTTGGAGGGTAACAACTACCTGAAACACCGTGCAGAAATGTGTCATATCCGAACATTGTCAAAATTATTAAAACTACTGAAAAAGGGTTATTGCTTTTGAAGGTTTTATATACTACTAGTAGTACTACGCGAAATGTTTACATTGATGTCCTGTCCCATGTAGTTGAACACGTTTGTCTGAAGCACGACCTGCTCGCCGCGAATCACGGAGTAAGGCAGATTTAGGTTGATGAAGAATGGCCGGAATGAAGTGAACTGAAACGATAATAATAATATATATATGATATAATATATGAACTGACGACATACTGACAATAATATGACTTTTATCAACACCAATTAGAGAAGGTTCGAATATTATTGATCATAAGTACTGTCATTGACTTGCAAGTTGTTAACAATTAGGGCTTATTCCCACTTTTCTACCTTAACCATGTCAACGCCATCGATTCGTCTTGACTGCATGAGCGTTTTACAGAAAATGTCAAGTGTCATGTATGTACCTATTGCAATTTACAACCCTTTTTGTACTATCTGGATTTATCTAAATTGTGAAATAAATGCAGATTGTGTGCGTGGAGTACGTTGGATATTAATATATTCATGCCTACGGTAACTCAGCCTTTAAAAATTAAAACATTAGACATTCGTTGCGATGTTAAATTCATGGATCGGTTTGATCACGAAATCAACGAAAACGTATGTCCCACCAATAATAATGGTTTCACAGTTTACGAGTATATTATTTAACACACACAAAACACCTGCTTCTACCATCAATTCGTGTCACGTTGTTTGTTTATAACAATAAACCATTTCAAAAGAAGAAACAGTATCAAGCTTTATGTCCTTAATCACTCATACATTGGATGGACTTTCGGTGATACTGTGTTCAGTTTCTTATATCTTTCTCCTAAATAACACACAGATTGATTTTACCGCCCATGATGAGCATTGTGTAATATTCATCTCCTAAATCACCCATTCTTTTGTTGGACCGTCTTTTTGTCGAGTCTGGTGCGTTATATTTATATTCTTAATTCTTCATTCATTGTATGGACCGGCCGTGCTGTCGAGTCCAGTGTGTTATGCATGTATTAATCTCCTAAATAATATATACCTTGGTTGGACCGTCCACGCTGTCAAGTCCAGTGTAGTATACATGTATTAATCTACTAAATAATATATACCTTGGTTGGACCGTCCGTGCTGTCGAGTACAGTGTTTTATACATGTAATAATGTCCTAAATAATATATACCTTGGTTGGACCGTCCACGCTGTGGAGTCCAGTGTGTTATACATTTATTTATCTCCTAAATAATTTATACCTTGTTAGGACCGTCCGTGCTGTCGAGTCCAGTGTGTTATAAATGTATTAATCTACTTAATAATATATACCTTGGTTGGACCGTCCGTGCTGTCGAGTCCAGTTTCTTATACATGCCTTAATCTCCTCAATAATATGTACCTTGGTTGGACAGTCCACGCTGTCAAGTCCAGTGTTGTATACATGTATTAATCGACTAAATAATATATACCTTGGTTGGACTGTCCGTGCTGTCGATTCCAGTGTGTTATACATGCATTAATCTCCTAAATAATATATACCTTGGTTTGACCGTCCACGCTGTCGATTCCAGTGGGTTATACATACATTAATCTCCTTAATAATATATACCTTGATTGGACCGCCCACGCTGTCGAGTCCAGTGTGTTATACATGCATTAATCTCCTAAATAATATATACCTTGGTTTGACCGTCCGTGCTGCCGAGTCCAGTGTGTTATACATGCATTAATCTACTTTATAATACATACCTTGGTTGGACTGTCCGTGCTGTCGATATCAGTGTGGTATACATGTATTAATCTCCTAAATAATATATACATGTACCTTGGTTGGACCATCCGTGCTGACGAGTCCAGTGTGTGTTATACATGTATTACTCTCCTAAATAATATATACCTTGGTTGGACCGTCCGCGCTGTCGAGTCCAGTGTGTTATACATGTATTAATCTCCTTAATAACATATACCTTGGCTGGACCGTCCGTGATTCCCAGTCCAGTTTGTTTGTTAATGGAGAAGGCGGTTGCGTACCAGGACGTTATGGTATCAGGGACTGTGGCTGACACTGTTGCAGTACCTGACTGACTGCGCTCGAAAAACAATATTTAAAAAATGAGTTCTTTATATACGAAGTACGAGTCGGGTTTGTTAAAGATGAAAAGCTGGTTCAAGAAATTAACATACATTTCAATCCTTCACATTTTCCTTTTTGCGTGTACTTTTCGGTTAGAGGTAACATAAGTGAGAACTTCCTTCAGAAGAATTATGTACGTCTGTATTGAAACCAGTTGCTTACTCAGAAACGACGCTTGTCCACAGCCAGGTTTCTGGGAAAAAATCTCTGGTGTGTGTAACCTGCTGTAGAGGTGCACCACCGGAACCACCACCTGCCATTATGCCGCCTGATATTTACGATTTGTGAACATATTAATTTATTTATTCATTAATTGATGACAGTTGTTATCCAAACAATTACTGATATACGAAAGTAGTCTGCACTGAACAAAAAATGCGACTTTGCAAAAACACATTTCTTCGGAGTTTGCTTAAAAAAACGAATGTTTGAATTTGACTTTTGGATTCGAATATTCGTCAGATTTTTGAATATTCGAATATTCGGATATTCGTTCCAATCCTTATATTAAATTATTCCCGTATAGACATAGTGAAATGCACTTGATGATAAAGAATGGCTGTATATTACTTTCAACATCAACTGCAATAACATCTGATTGGCGAACTTGTTAGTAAATAATGTCTCGCAAAATAAGTCAAGGCACGAGAAGACACACATATTATGAAGAAGATATGTTGGCATTATAATAGTTCTGTACTTTGCAAATGTACCCGATCTCATCCATCAAGTACTGAAGCCAATTTAATCGGAAGACAAGAAATCGAGAGTATATATATTTTCGGTAAATGTAAGAAAGGTATGTTTTAAATTCTACAATTGATAAATATGTGTTCCGTTCTTTTCGAGTCGATTTTGTGATGAGCTTGGATACAAAAATCGATAAAAAGTCAGAGTTTGTCATAAATAAAGGAACAATTGCACTCATACGATCACAAAGGGAAATGTGTCTATTGTAGTAAGCGTTTATATTTAGTTGGAAACAGCGTCGATACGTTGAAAAGAGTCATGGTTCGAACGTGACCTAAACAAATGAAACAAGCAGATTTTAGTAAACATCAACTAACCAGGATAAGGGGGATATGTTGGACCTGGTGTGATCTTAATTGGAGCGTAAGTCCAATTTGGGTCTCCGGGTGTGGGAACCCTACCCGGAACATACGTAGAAAAGTGTCCTGGTTCGAACGTGACTTAAACAAATGAAACAAGCAGATTTAAGTACACATCCTTGTTTATATGACATATATGACATACATGTACGGAATAATTCTGTGAATATACGAATTGGCCTTCCAGACCATGGTAGCATGGTGGTTGTTTACAGCATGGAGGCGCCCGTGTACATTTGAGGCATCATATTACAGATACCTGATACTTCTCTTCATGCCATCCTGTTGGCACACACAAACGCTGAGTTGTAACCAAACGTAAAAAAATAATTACAAATCTTATCACTTAATAGCTAATAGTCCAAATAAAATATTCAAATGTTTGCTCATCGTTCAGCGTCATACCGTGCATATAAGACATCCTTCAGGGTGAAGGATCAACGGGGTTTTAAAGGAGTTTACGCACGGGCTGGACAAAATAATAATACACCGTTAAGAACTTTATTTTTGCAAATATCTCAAGTTATTCACATACATTTGCAAAATGCGTTAGTGCATACAAGAAAGTTTTCCTTGTAGTGTGTGCCGATATCTAAAGATTTCAGAATAAATCCTTGAATGCGTCTGAAATCGGTATCAAAATTTCACGTTGCGTGCAGCATAAACGAGAACAAGAACGCTGTTCACATCGAATTTTTTGTCCAAGAACACAGGCTTATTAAATAAAGTAATCGTATGTTTTTCATATTGCCATAAGCAGCATAAAAAACTGTCTTTTATGCACTAGGTGAAATCCTCAAGAAAAATTGTTGTTAAAGTTATTTTTAAAAAGTGTGAATCCCACAAAATCACATGATCCTGCACCCTGATCCTTAGTCTAAACGTACATTCAAACACGTGCTGTCAAGTGTACACATACAATTTACTTCGAATGGATAATACATTATATGCGGCATTTGCTTAATACAACAGTAGGAAGTGTTACATTTAACTTAAGCAGTTGCCAAAAGTGAATGTTCAATGCATAACTTGTTACTTTGGTCGAATGGCTCATATGTGAAACACTTAAACAAAATATTAACAGAAAATGACAAAATTGTTCACACGAGCTTTTAGGTTGTTCTTTTCCGTTGAGATCATGAATAAAGTATTATTTTAAGTACACTCTTTGATAATATTAAAGCTATTTGACTTTTTAAATCTGAAAGCACAACTGTGAAACTTAAACGTTCATGCATTGTTTAAGGCAAAAACAATCAAGTTATGATTGAATAACATTTGAACATTCATATATTTATATTGGCATATAATAATAAGAAGAAAGGGGTCAGCAAGATCAAAAGGTGCACACATATAATCGATGCATTTAATCGATGTATTATGTGGGTCTCTGTTAGCCTTGTTTGTTTCATAACAATACTTTACTTCTAACTGGCAACTTGATATCTCCATGGCGTTTTGATTTTTAGTCTATTAAGCTAACTTATTCCTATCAAATATCTTAAAATGGTGTAATTGATTTATCTTAAAATAATGTGTAATATGCAAATTGCGTTTTAATAAAGTAATTTGAAAAATGTTTCACATGAAGTGATGTACAAAGGACGCGCATTTTAAATATTAATTGTAAAGTAATAAGATCCTTATTGTTCGTTTTAAATAAAAAAGTATTTGTAGAGTAACATGAATCCAATTTTTCAACAGTCTACTAAAAGGTGCATACTACATTAAAATTAAGAACGGATTTCAACTATTTTTCTAGAAGACTTTGAAAAAATACTGTTTAATACTTATTTTACATAACTGTAGATACATAATAGGTTTATAGGTATATTCAATTCATATCAATGAGTATACAAGTTCAAAACATAGCAACATATATAAAAGCATGAACATGTGATCAGTTTTTCAATTTCATAAGTTGTTAATTAAAGTATCAATACATTAAAAGGTCTAGGACAATTGGATAACAGCATTTAGAATCTATTTAACAATACTATAATTAAACAATAAAAACAACAAAGGCGAGGTTCTCTAGATAGCGAGAAGTCAAGTTTAAGTAATACATTATTCTCAATTAATAATAATGATATATATATACAAGTTTCTTTGACTAAATTCTGTATGTACCAACATAGCTAAGTTTATGTTGATACTTGTAATATCGGTTTGCATTAATTCTATCAACTTTATCATGTTTGGTCTTTTCCAGTAATATTTATTTATACACAATTACTGAAGAGAATGACAGTAAGGGGCTTACATTGGGGTCCACAATCTACCTGCCGCTTGTAGAATGGCTGAGCCCAGGAAAAGCCTGCAACATCCGACAGGATTTGTATTCCCGATGTCTGTGTGTAAACAAAATACTATTACAGTTAAATACACGAACATAACATAATTTAAACAAAGCGAAACCTTAGTTTCATCCGCAGGCAATTATTTTTATCATCATTACAGGGTCATTTATCTTAGACAAATAACCAATGGCCATACATTTATAGAAATGGGGCAAACATATGACAAAACAAACACCAATGAATAAAATCGCCCCGCAACGGTAAATTCAAAAACATATATAATTGGGGGTTCAAACCTTTAGAAGGCGAGCCAAACCTCACATATATCCGAGCAATTATCACGTTCAGAGAGACAATTCACAATTTAAAACACAGACAATATTTAACAATGACAGAAATACAATAAAATTAGTATTTTTGGGCCACCGCTTTTCAACTGTATTTAATATAATTTACATAACATTATACTATGTCTTGGTAGAAGTTATTGCATTGTCATAGTATCTGTCTTACTATCAGGTAATTGTGCAAAAGGTATTTTCAAATAAATTCATATAAAATTGATGATTAAGAAAGAAACAAATACGATCAATATATATTTAAAACTGAATATAGTATTATATCTACCCCAGAATTCCATTATATTGCTTTAAACAAATTGAACATTTAACGCAACAGAAACTAACCCGAACAAAATTAACTTATGCGAATAGCAATACAACAATTTCTTCGTAAACATCAGTAAAACATAGATTATTTATAAAATAGAGATATCTATTTAGAAACGATAGTATTGATCAACCTCCGCATGTAGTTTTGTAAACACAGAACTTCTTAATAAACAGTGTACCTTCATGATTTGTTGTGGGTCATGCATGTCATTGGCATTTGAAGACGGATGGTCATTAGGACGAAGTGACGATATGACCTGGAACAATAAAAAGAACGTAAACTACATAGATATGTTTAATCAGACTGAATAATAAATAAAACTGGATAATTATCCGTTGATACGTACATCCTTAATTTTCATTATCTTGCCAGACACATCTTGCAAATGACATGTTGGGAAAACAGTGGATACTTATTATGCTTTATTATATTTGATTCAGATCATATGGAATTATTAAACCATTAAATTGCGTCGATATAAATTCTCCAAGATACAAACATGCAACATTTTATTCCATGGAATGGTAACTGTATGAGCTGTATTTATCTACGGAAACACCATACGTCTTTCTGCGTGACGTCATTTCCTGTCGCCATCAGCATAACACTCTGGTCTACAGCCAAGATGTTGACCATTGACCGAGGTTCAGTGCTTATTTGCAGTGTCACATTCTCGGCTGGTTCCGCAGTATGTCGATCAAAGGACATTGCGACCTGAAAGTTAAAAAGAAGATTTTCATTTTAATCCCACCACTGTATGAAATGTATAATTTTTAATGAATAAGTATGACAAGTGTAATATTTGTGCTTATAAGTATGCAGTCATCAATCAATTATAAAACACATCTAAACACGTGTGATCTTTTCAAGTTTAAATTATGAATCTCAAAACACCTCTTATGTAAAATTGCATGGTCTTTGTTATGTTTAATGACGTAAACAATGTTAAATAACCTCATAAGAGCTTGCGCCTCCATGCTTATATGTGGCGTGTTCTGAGAAAACTGGGCATAATGTATGTGCGAAAATTGTCATCCCAGATTAGCCTTTGCAGTCCGTACAGGCTGATCAGTGACGACAATTTCGGCTTTTAAGGTATTTATTGTTTAAATGATGTCTCTGCTTAGCGAAAATCCAGTTTAGGCGGAAAGTGTCGTCCCTGATTAGCCTGTACAGTCCGCACATATGGGATGACACTTTACGCACAAGCATTTTGCCCGGTTTTCTCACGACGCTCCACATATGTTGTGTACAATGATCAACATAACACTTGTCAAAGAATGGAAAGGGTTAATGAAACTATATGATTGGTGTTCTTATTTGGGTTATCAAATCTATATTTAAGCTTCTTGACTTTCAACAGCTATGATCTCATAATTTTAAGAAAAGCGATTAACTCCTGTGTGTACACAATGCCTTAGTTGATTTTGTGCTAGGGATTAAGCGTTCTACAAAAGCTTTTTTATCGACAATACGTTGAGTTTTTTTGTTTTTTTCAGCAATACCACACACTTTGTTTGTGAAAACATCAGCAGAAGTGGTGGCCACAAAGAAGATGGAGTCTGCGTTCCAGCCGGAAGTGGTGAAGTAGTACACGATGAGTTTACTGTAGGGCTTCATTTCGTCGGTGACCTCAAAAACAATGTGATCACTTCGGGACCAACTGCAGTTGAGGATGCCTGACTGAACCACGCGGTCATTGTTGATCACCTGTATAAATGTAAGCACATCTGATTAACAACAACGCGAGTAGACTCCGTGGAAAAAAAGAATTATATAAATCAAAAGGTTATAGTAATTCACCAGTCTGTATGTAAGCACATACCGTATACACAAGAGTGTCATCTCGACACTAAGAAACGTCCGTCAGTAAAAGAAAATAAGGTAAATACTGGACAAAGTCTTACTTTATTTATCTTATTTTTGCATTTGACCTTTAATTGTGACCTTTAATCCAGGGATTGCATTATAGTGTGCGCCACTCACTTTACATGTTACAACTGCAAAGTTATTTCTTTGTACCTTCTGTTAGTACGTCTGATTATGGGGATCACTTTGGTCACTCTGATTATGATATTCGCTTACGGCCCGTTGTATGAATCCACATATGTTTTGAACATACCTGAATTTGACAACTGACATTGAATGTCTTTGTTTTTGTATCTAGGAACCTAGTTCTAGCGCGAGGCACTTTGTCTCATCTGTAATACTAATTTGTTTAAAGTTATTTGACAATTCAACCAGGCTGGACTAAGTAATGCACATAACATAGTGTCAAGTTCACATTTAATAAATGTGAACCTTGACCTTGAACCGTGACCTTGACCTTTGACAATGGGATGTACTTGGTTCTTGCGCGTGACACTCTGTCGCATCCTGCTGATCAAGTTACATGAAAATCCATCCATATTGTTAAAATATTTCAATTTGACATCAGACCATCCGTTCGGACTTTTAACTTGGATCTGGTTCTTCCGCGCGAAACTACATCTTATCATGCTGGTCACATAGGGCAAGTCATTTAAAAATCTATCCATGCTGGACAATTTTATGCTCTTGAAAAAGTGCAACATTTCCTTAATTTGACCTTTGAATCTGGATAATGACATTGACCTTTGAGCTGAGAGCCTGGTTCTTGCGCGCGACACTCCGTCTCATCATGTTGATCACTTATGGCAAATTACTTCAAAACCCATCCATGTTGGACAAAATAATGATCCGGAAAATCATTTCCTGCCTTCCGCCCGCAACCCGCCATTAGCCTGTCNAGCTCAGGTGTTTATACAAAACGGCCATAATTCGAGCGTATACAAAAATAGACTCATTTGGGAAAGGTATATCAACCGTGTGGTCACTGTTTACCACCTGAGGAAACGTACTCACACATATAAAATAGCAACTCGTATAGATTACATTGATTTACAGGGTTGATATACTGCACAAGAAAATGTACAGTGTTGACACTATACTAATACTGCTTCCTTTAATTAGTTATAGTGAAAAGATGTTATTGACTTAGAATTTACAACTTTAAACTCGCAAATTATTTTGTAAATATGTGCATATTACACATGTATATGCAACCTAAATATCGCATATTCAGATTATATGCAATGCATTTACCGTAAAGAATATCTTGTCCATTGGGTCAGCACTGAGTAGTTTAAATACAACTCCTTGGCCTATCTGAATGAAATAATGAAATGTGATATAGAATAAAAAAAGTTGAATGATTAATAAAATAATTATAATCGAGAGAGGCGTTCATTTAACACCCAATACAATTGGCTTTAAATCTATACATAGCATACGTTATTTTACCAGAACTCTAAGTAAATCATATATGTACATTATTAATCTTTTTATAACGTAAAACATGTTTGATTACCATTGATGAATTACTCTGAGAAAGTTGCATATTTCCTTTCTCGATCAGCCAGGATGGCCTATATATGTCGTAAGTGTCGGTAAGTCCTTTGTACTCGAGCTGAAAGGTGTTAAATGCATGTAATAGGGATCGGGCATTCCTTTGTAATCGACCTGAAATGTGTTAAATGCATGTAATAGGGATCGGACATTCCTTTTTAATCGACCTGAAATGTGTTAACTCCATGTAATAGGAATCGGTCATTCATTTGTCCTCGACCAGAAATGTGTGAAATCCATTTAATAAGGATCGGGCATTCCTTTATAATCGATCTTAAATGTGTTAAATGCATGTAATAGGGATCGGGTATTCATTTGTACTCGACCTGAAATGCGTTAAATGCATGAACTTGGGATCGGGCATTCCTTTCTACTCGAACTGTAATGCGTTAAATGCAGGTAATAGGGATCGGGCATTCCTTTGTTATCGACCTGCAATGTGTTAAATCCATGTAATAGGGATCGGGCATTCGTTTGTACTCGACCTGAAATGCGTTAAATGCATGTAATAGGGATCGGGCATTCCTTTGTAATCGACCTGAAATGTGTTAAATGCATGTAATAGGGATCGGGCATTCCTTAGTATTCGACCTGCAATTCGTTAAATGCATGTAAAAGGGATCGGGCATTCCTTTGTACTCGACCTGAAATGTGTTAAATTTATGCCATAGGTTTCGGTAAGTCATTTGGACCCAAAATGAACTGCATTTAATGTCATATGTGTTATTTAGACCGTTGCTATCAATCTGAAATGTGTTTTAAGTGTAATAGTTGTGTAGGTAAATCCTTTTTACTCAACCTGAAATGTATTTTATTCATGCCATTCTCGTCGTAAGGTCCTATGCTTTCAAACTAAAATGCTTCTAATTTATAGTAAAGGTGTTGTTAAGTCCGTTGCACGCGACCAAACATGTATTTTTAGTCATAAGCACTCGCATAAACTGAATTCAATTTACGTCATAGGTGTCGGTAAGTCCTTTGAACCGGAAATGTTTTTTAGTGTACGCACGTTAAACATTTATTCAAACTGTTATGTAATGTTCCATAATGCCACACGTTTCCGTTGTGTATTACGCTAACCTTCGGTTAAATTGTGCTTACTCTTAGGTTAACTATTGACGCTACACTAATGTCAATCGTATTTAAATTTGTCTCCAACAGTATTCGTTCATTGGCTTGGACATAACCTGTTGTGCGAAAGAACTATTGCATGCATAAATCATATCTACTTTGTTGCTATTGTTATTAATTAACTTGAGCGAATGGTGTGATAATTGTGCCTTAAAATGAATGGTCATTGACAGGAAAAGGATGGGGAACAATTAAAACTTGTCGTGGTAAATCTGCAAAACATCTATACCTGAAGATGCAGCGAGTATGCATTCTCCGGTGGGTTCACTGTGAACTCAAGGACGCCGGTTGGGGGCGGGGCATAGTGGGCGTCCGGAAATGTCTGTGCTCGGTATTTTCCTTGATGGAGGTCGTAAAATTTGACGTAGCTCTTCACGAGGATGTCAGTGACAATGGAGATAACTGGGCGACCATCAGCTTGCGTCAATGAGATCTGAAAAAAAGAGTATATATAATTATGGACAATTTAAGAAATAAACTCAATTATTCAAGTTTATGATTTCACTCGGCCCTTTGCAAAACATTATTGAATGTTATAATTCATTTTGAAGTTCATCAAACAAAAGGTTACTGCAAGGTTTCATTTATACTTACTTTAAAGCGACCACGTTGTCATGCATGTGTTCGTATAAAAAACAAGAACAAACTGATCACTTACGTGACCGATGTATGGCAATCCAGGTTTGAAAAACATAGGGCTGGTTTCACGGTCAAAAGAGACTTTGAATGGCTCCTTGTAGAACTTAACCTGTTAGACAAATTATTGATAGAACATGAACATTAAAATGTAAACTGCAGACGACGTCACACACAATTGGGGGCACCATTTATTTAAAAACACCGAAACGCATGCACGTGACAGCAAAAAGTTGTAGAAAGATTCGAAGACCTAAACTCTTTATTATTATTTAAAACATTGCCCAAGATAACCGGTCTAAACCTTTCATCATTCTTTGCATCGACCGTCCCGAGACGGTGACTCTAGTTGTAACTATGTTATGTTCAGTGTAGTTTTGGCAGCATTATATAGGTAACCGATTATTTGCCGTAAATAAGAGACTAGCGGTGTGAAACACAAGTTTCTCTCCTGATAATGTTTCTATAATATATTATTCAACCAAACGGGACCTGTTCTGTTGCATTTCTTGTGATGTTGTTAAGACTTTCAGTGACGCTCACGGTCACTGTCAACATGTACCCAGCAAGCTTATCTACCAAAGGCATGTAGGTGTTAGGGTCCACTTCGTTTAGAAGCTGATCGAACGGTATGGTGAACTTTGCATCTCCGGTTATCTACGGTCAACCAAAAACAGATGTCACAACTTATGAGAAACAATCGCATGCATACGGTATGGTGAACTTTGCATCTCCAGTTATCTACGGTCAACCACAAACCGATGTCACAACTATTTGATGTTTTACCGCATACATACGGTATGGGGAACTTTGCATCTTCGGTTATCTACGTTCAGCCAAACACATAATATAATAACTATTGGATAAAGCAACCGCATGTTTACAGTATGCTGAACTTTGCATCTTCATTTATCTACGGTCAACCAAAACAGATATCATAACATTTACTATTGGATAAAACAACCGCATGCATAGTCATTTAATTAACTACTGTCACAAATACCAGTATAGTAACTTAACTATTGTCTGATAATAGCATAAACATACGTAAAATACGACATTATAATATCAAAAAATTGACCAAACCTAAACACATGTTAAAAGTTTTCATTATACGTAATGGTTAACATATATGCTAATGAGTTTAAGGTTTTGTCAACAAACAAAGACGGTCATCAACTTACATCAAGCTTGGTTTCCACCATCACTTCATCCCCCACGTACTTCCAGGGAGCCCCGATATAGTTGACATCAGCCCTAACAACCACCGTGCCTATCACAGGCTTACCGTAGGTGTACCTGAACATAAAAAAGTTGTCCTTATATGTTATTATCACGTGACCTATATAACTAAATAATTAGGGATATTAACGAATATTCGGATGAACGGATACTGTGTTGGTGTGCGGATAGTACTTGAGTATCAGAGTATTCGTATAAAAATAATAAATAAAAAAAAAACACAATGCTTTTCTTTTATTATGCTCACGAACGCCACGTGGTTCAGTTGTATCGTTTAAATCTACACAGGCCATCAGCCTGTGGCGGAGGTCTTCACTCATACAAAGACTTGTCATAAGTATGCTTGATGGGATATGCAATAACGATTACTATTGATCTTCAATTGTGAGCTTAACCTTGAGCTATTTAAAAAAAAACAGTAACAAGATAATTACAATCTACCTTTAAATCCTTTATCTAAACCTGTATTATAGATCTATAAAACATCATGCTGATTTTGAAAGTATACATTATGTTTAAACCCCACGTACTCTTCATTTACCATTTAATTGGATGAGCCCAGCTTAAATCATGATTATGTTTCGACTTGTGTTGTATTGATTGTCACGAATTGTATAGGTATTTGGTCACTTGACTAAACTGACAACATAGCGGATGGTAAATAAGATTTTCTCTTCTTATACTGTTTTTGAAGTTTCATGATTTCCCTTTTTTTACAAATTATCAACAGTTATTACGAGTGTTTACCCGTTTATGGACATGTAAGCCTTACTTTGCTGTTATGCTTCCCTGCATATCTTTGTCAGTGGTTACAACGTAAGAGGGCAGATTGACATTGACGTCAAACTTTGGCAGGACTGAAACGGGGCATTGATACGTGTGAATTATACAATTGTCGACTCACTCTGAAACATTCAACAGATGAACAAAATATTTCAAAGTAAAGAACTGTTTAATTTCCGGCGAAATACAGGAGTAACTTATTTGCGGCGAAGTTGGTTCCTTACCGTATTTATTCACGTTAAAACTTTTGCTTGTAGTCTGTAAATAAAACATAACAGATGGTAATAATGTCGAATTGTCAATATTGCACGTGATGATAATGTTTTTTTTATAGAGATCAAGTTTCAACAAATATCTAATAGTGATGTCGTTTTTATTAGCGAAGTCATCTCTTAATTCATAGTTAATACAAGGAGAGACATTAGGGTATTTTTTATTACGTATTTCCAGTTTTGGCACAATATGTCTAATTCTAAATTTAGCGAAAGTGAACCATCAGACAAAGACAAAACGTTTTGCAATGTTTTGTGAACGTATTTGTTTTCATCAAGACGCAATAAACATGATACTCATCTTTAACGACAAAAGTGATCATGTTTCTCCAGTCATAATAACCCACTCTTGCTTGTGGACACAAAACACAATGCCTAACACAATGAAAGAAACTTGGCTAGATGTTTATATTATCGGTTACAAAGCGGTTATGTTTTTAAACTCGTACTCGCCTCATCATTGTAGGTGTTGTTTTCGTATTCATGCCTTTGGGCCTTGGACACAATAAGCCATGTGCCGAGCAGGGGCTCATCATCCATGATCATCAGATCCTCCACAACTCCGTAGGCACCCGAGGAGACGTTTGTCATCTTCTTCATGTGGTTGCCCTTGGGATCCTAAAATATTTTTGCATCAGCCACTCCTCTTGATTTATTGATACATTTCTATTCAATACAACGTAAAAAAAATCATCCACGGAGGAAAGACAATACCATTTCTAATATGCATAATTCTCGGCATTACCATGAAGTAATGTTTTATCTTATGTCTAATAGGATTGGGGTCTTAATGAGTTATTTTGAGTTCTGCCTAAACCCTACTTTTATTTAAAAAAAGTAAATCGGTTCCAGTTTGTGTCATCCATGCTATATTATCCATCATACTGCAATATGTACACAGGTTATTTTAACAACCATTGGCTTGATATCTCAAAAGTTTTTATTCGACACCTTGGAGATGTGTATTTTATAACCAAGAATGAAAATGAATTGCAACTCACGTAAATATCGACGTCGAAATATCCATTGAATACGGTCATGTCAGAGTAGACACCAAATGTTCGAAAATTGACTGAAACCAATGAAAACATGTAAAATGAGTAGAGTAATGACTTCATTACACAGGTAACCCAACTCATTAACTCACGGGTTTTAAAAAATATTGTCTTTTGATATTGATATTAAGGCCATTTAAAGTATCTATAAATACTTTTATAAACGTTAGCATTGGCAACATTGTCTTTACTATTTTCAAGTCGGTAGAATCAGCAACAGTTCATACCAACGACATTTATTTTAAATTATATTGAGATAACGCCTGTAAGTTGTCTGACCTCCTTTTAGTGACTTTCACATCTGTACTGAAATACCAAATTATTCGATACACCTGTACTTTATTTGTGATGTTATTCTGTTTTATAAACGTTTTATGAAACTAATAGTTTATAGTATTAATGATAATTGTTACAATTAATATTGTTGTATTTAATGAACTAGATTATTGGCCGGTGTTGAATATTTGACAACGGTTATTTAGCAGAATGTCAACTTAAAAGGATGCATTACATGCGATCGATTCAAACCATAATTGAAATAAAGCCATGTATCGTGTATTTCTTAGTTTTGTTTAGTATAGTGTAAAATAGTCTTGACGACTGACGAATCGTGGTTTATGGTGGAACGACCATTAAACTGCATATTTACTTGTTTGTCCTGGCTTATAGATCGCCTTGTCAAGTTGAATGTGAACGGCAAATTGTTTCGGGATGTATCCTTTGTCAACTGTCAGAGAAGCGTGTTGCTGGAAGTAGACTCCGCCTCGGCCATTCACTAGAAGCTTATAACTACCGCCATGTCGAAGCACCGGTGGGACCTAAAAAAATGACACGTTACAGAATATATAATTTGTGTATCTTATGTTCCGTTGTATGTTTTGTACTGAATTTGTTAAAGCAATTAGTCACGTGTGTTAATGGCTAACATATAATTACAAGAAATTTACTGCTGATAATGTTGTCATACTATTTCTATACTCCCATACTTTCTTTAAAGAACTTATCCTGGAGACTTATAGACAAACAGAAAAATATATGTGCGTATTTCAAAATGGTATATGCGGCAGCGGGTTTCCAATATCTAATGATGTTAAAGAATTTTGTAGTTCCATTAATCTTCAAACATTATGTTGTGTAACACCATTTCTGAAAATTGTTTCTTTGACAAACATGTCAAGTCAAGTCCTCTACTACTGGGTAAAGACAAACATACATACCGAAATTTGCAGTAGACCGCCCTCTCCTGAAAATTAACAGGTAGGTTTATGATTTTTTACAATGATACAATAACCATGTATGTAAAATAGCATTACTTTTTATCCATCACGTTTCAATAAAACATGTGTGATGTTTATTATATTTGAAAAACGTAGATCTAAAAATATATTGTGATTTGAAAGAACATATTTTGTAATTATGAAGGGTAGCGTCCGTTTAAAGCAAAATCATTTACAACTTCAAACGTAAAACGAAACCAACAATTCTTAAACGTGACCAATTACAAGTTCTCAAAGCAGTGTGCATACCTTTCACAAACGTGTGTCTAAGAGACGAAATACTGTTGTGGTCATACTCCAAGAGGTCCACTTTGACGACGACGTCAGTACTGGTGTTGTAAAAGTTGAATGTGATGGGAAGAGACTTGCCTGGTATAATTCTGGCAGGCAACACAATCCAGTGCGTCCTGAAAGGGGAGGAATTGTCTGCATTACACCATTGTCTCTGTCCAAACAATGCAAAGACAAATATTCAATTATAGATAAAATGACATTATTAAAGAAAATAACCCGGAAACACTCTTTTCTAAAATGTAATCTACCACGATACACATTACACATTAACCTTTGTAACAATACTTTCTGGATAACCTTTTTTCTTTCAATAACCTACGTTAAAGACAACCACCCATCTGATTTCAGATCACTTTAAATAACATATGTCGTTACGTACCCATTGTTTTTGTAGTATTTGTCGACAGCACTACTAGGACAAACCGAGTTGAGCAACCACGTGATCAGAAGTAGCATCGGCATTGTCGGTGTACTTTTCTGGATCAGCACTAAAGCAATAAGAATTAACCTTAAAACAAAACTATATTATAGGTAAGGAACGCAATTTAAATCAGTAGGTGTTTATTTTTTTTACATCATAACAGTTTACTTTATTTACAAAATATTCTCAGAAAGGCAGTTAAAAGTGTTCAATTAAATACATTCCATCTTAAAGGTCAATTTTAACACTTTTGGAAACTTTATAATATTAAAGATAATTGTTTGAGATGCGGAATAAAACTATTTGCAACAATTAAGCGTTACGCCTTATGCCATAAATCACCGGGTAAATCTTCCAATCACGCACTGTTTTCTAAAAGCTGGACTGACTTATCTCCCTTGCTGTGACGTCACACATGTACATCCGCTATGTTTAACACAGTAATTTCTGCCGAGACGATCAACTGCATTGCTATTACATCAATACTTTTATGTAAAATTATGGATTTTTCTGACGAATCTGAACATTATGAAGATGAACTACATGAAAATAGATCGTATATGTACAGTACACGCCATTTTATCAATTAAAAAATTCATATTTAGAACAGACTCCTTTTCCCAAAATGGCTGCAAAAAGCCCTGAAATCATCTTTATTAGATTTTTCATCATCTTTCCAAATTATTTTTTTCTTCATTTGAAAATAAATACAAGCAAAAAAACGTATTATTATAACACATACTTTAACTTATAACAATAATTCTAATCATTTGCATCTATCGATGTAATTACCTTGATGCTCTAGCTGTTCATCGCGCATGTTTTTGTTCTAGTTCGTAATCTTTTCCACTTATGCATAGTGCAAATGTAAAGTTCAATAAAATTGTCAGAAGACAAAAAACACACTACCGTTTTTTTCGGGGTATAAGGACAAAAATGAAAAACAGAATATCCGATTTTTTGCAAAAATGCGCGACTGATAATCATTAGCGGCAATTTGATTGCCTCTGAATTACCCCCGTGTCACTATAAATCGATAATTTAATTAGTTAATTGCAGTTGTATGGCCACACTAATCCTTATGTGTACGATACAATCGTGGACGAGTTGTCAGTTAGGCCTACTTAAGAGACTGGTGGTTGCAACCGGGTGTAATCCTCCTGGCAATCTTNATTTATTTTCAAACGAATTTTAAAAACAAATGAGAACCATCCGACATACACCATACACAGACGACACAAAATAAAAATAATTTTGACAATTTAAATACAAACAAATGTTTAAAAACAGAATATGACTTGTACATTTTATGATATCTTTAATATAATTAAGTTGTTTATTGGTCGTTGCAAAAGAATATGAATTGTACACGATCCTTTTTTGTGCAATAAGTATACAGTACAATAATTGTTTCAAATATAAGCGAACTAAAAGAGTGTAACGATAACGATACAGCGTGTTTGATTTTTATTTTATTCAAAGGAATTGTCAATGTGATTGCGAGATACCCCGGTACTTTGGTTGAAATTCGCTAAAAAAAAATAATCGAAATTAAAAGATACAAATGTTGTCTGCGCTACGATTTTTTTCTTTGTTCCAAATAAAAACACCGAGGCCAGTTTTCGCAGGCTTTTTATCCGGAAATAGGAAAATTCACCCATGTACATGTGCAATATTTACTTGTCGCAACAGAACAAGCACTGTACACCACGCGCGCATAACGCGTCAGGTGATTTACAGAATGTTGAATGCCCTCGTCCTGATAAGGCGCTTATTTCATCAAATCTTTACAATTAAACATATGCCGAAATTCGTTTGATACTTTAGAAAAAATGGAGAAAGTTTGTGTTTATGAATTTGAGGAATATTTTCGTCGAGATTTACCAGAATTTGATGTTAACAATGGAAATTGGCCATATACGGGGTTATCATTGTTTTGACAGATGACATCCGATGGTAATTGTATGTATGTATGTAAGTATGCAGTGAAGCTTACGAAATGTTAACACAATCGCACAGAAGTAAAATATCAGCGTTTTATCTGTATCTGCTTAACCAGTGAAAAAAAAACTCACGAAAATATCAATAAAAACAGAAAAATAAAACCCGAATTCTGAACTATCGCTTATCTTCTACAGCGGACGCGAAAATGCTTGTTCAGCTGTGACGTCACACAGCAGGGGAGAACAGGGGAGATAAGCGAATCAACGCTTTGCGAGTTACGATCATAAAAGTCAACAAAATCATTTTTTTATGTTAAACACAACACTAAAACATTATTTACCCGATAATTTAATCATATTTCAATGTAAATAGCATTAAATATATTGACTTTGGATTTTCTTTGAAATTGACCTTTAAAACCCTTATTGGACTTCTGAACATCATACTTGTCTCAAACAATGTTCTGAAAAAAGTATTCATCAGGCCGTGTCTGATGGAAATAAGACTATACTTATTGAAAAGATATTTAACTATGTATTGTTTAAAAGAAGCTGTATATTATTTGAACTAACATGGAGATCGTAATGCCTGTTCATTGCATAATTCCATGCACGATGTTGTTTGATAAACGTTTCTTTTAAACATACGCCTGAAGCCGTGTATGTTGATGTTTGACCAGATCAAGCGTGATTTTAAATCCAAAAGTGTACCGTCCAGAACAAGGACAACAAATGAATGTTAATACAGTTTACATCTGATTATATGCTAAGAGATTAGAGCAATGGTAATAGAAATTAAATTCAGCAGTATTAGAAAAGTAATTTCAATTAAGAAATTTTGCAACATCTGTATACAATATACATACTTTATGTTTGCAAAGGTCTATTATGTTTATGTTTATGTATATTGTATATATTGTTTGTAAAACAACTATAAATAAAAGCAATTCACCGATTATCGTATTATTCTACCAACTAAATATGTATAAGAAATGGTTGAGACTGTCGTAAAACTGCGAGAGAACTGTTTTTAAATATGAACATGTCGCCAACAGCGAACACTCTTATCTCTATACTATCGACTGCTCCTATGTAAACGGACCATAAGACAAGCCCCATAAAAATGAGTCCACACAAAGGGATAGTTGTGTCCGTAATTCATTAAGTAATCAAAGGATGTAAATCTTCACTCCCCAAATATTTTAACAAAATTAAACTTTGCAGAACTTGCTTCTCACGGATGTCGTTTCAGCGGACAATCGACATATATGAGTAGGACACGGGATGCCCCCACATTCCGATTTGGTCTAAAATATAAGATAACATAAAAACACACGTATTGTTATCTCCCCTCGCAAACAGGATGGAACAATCTATAGTCATTAGTATTTTTTAAAGAATTAAACAAAGCAGATGGAAAATACAAACTTTGAAAATATACGTTTTTATAATGCTACATTGATTGAAAAAAAAGTTTGATGTTAAAATGTAAAGCCCCAGCTTCCCTGGCAAAGTTACCCTCGTTTGCCACAAACAAATATGTCATAACTTTGCTAACTATGCTGACGCTTGCTCAACAAATTTTCTTTCATCAAACTATCATAAACTGCTTACAGGTTTGCTTTATATGTAGGAAAACATTTGTAAACGGATGCAATCAGGCCGAAAATAGTTCGTATTTCTCAGTTCATATTGGTCACGTTAGCAAATATATTCATATTTATCTAGTGTTCACACATAATAGTTCAATTATATTAAAAGATGTGAAAATACTGGATAGTCCATAATAAACTCATTGTGGAACGAACATATGTGTACGTGGTACCGACATTTCAGGAAAGATTAACTCAGCTTAACATAGAATTTAAGATACTTTTTGCATTATGTAAAAGTCAACGGACATTATTGTTGAAATACAGGGACTTTTTATTTTTTTTTAAATCCCATCCATTTATAATATATTAAGTGACAACGCCTTAATATTTGGAATATTTTTTATAATTATTAAAGAAACAAAAGCGTTGAATAAAAAAGTTCATGTGCAACGGGATGCGAACCCAGGCTCTAGATGTTTTAAGGGACTTGTTCACAGTTTATCAAAATGAGAATTTTTCAACTTTTTGTTTTGGCCCAGATTCAAGAAATAAATGAACAATGTACATCAGTGTGCGAAATAACACCCATGCCGCAGAATTATACTGAATATACACTTTCGTAAACGAAAATTCATCGTTAGAAATTGATTAAATTATAAAGCGTCTCAAGGTCCTTTCTTGCTTTGATTTTGACCGAAATTTCATAGTTTAATGAAAATTATCGACAAACGTTCGGGATGATTGTCATTTAAGAAATGCGCCAAAAAATACAGTTCTTAGACCTTAGCCAGATAAGTTCTGAAAGCTCTGATTGCATTCAAGAAATGAAACAGATTCTCACAGCAAATAAGTCATTTTATTGTGTCGATATTGTTGTTATTTAAACAGGCCTTAATAAATCGATTTTAAACATTGAGGTCTACACGTACCCATGTATATAAACGCAAAACAACAGTCGATAATTCCGTTACTTGTTTTATGTTATTAACCAATTGTTAGTAGTGAAGGCTAGATGGAAAGGCTCCTTGGAAAATGAAAATAATAAATCCGCAACATGAATTTAAATGATGTATGCATGCAGGTGTTTTTAACTTCATTTTTACCATCACACGTCAAAGACGTTATTATTCAAGGTAAACACGTCCGTCAAGCTAAAGCCGATCATAGATATAAGATATTGTAAGGAGAAACAATATTGAATTCGCAGGAGTTTAATACTACATACAGGTTGAATTGGCTTTAAAATAATCATAGAAGAAACCAGCTTGGTGCAAATAATTTGTTCGTGTTAATTGGTTGATAAAACACGACAAGTCGAACATTATTTTGAAAATAATTTTCTTGGCAGTTCATGTTTCTTTTTCGAGAAAACTTCAACAACAAAAACAATCTAGTTGTTGCACACAGCAGACACAACGAATTGGCTTTATTATGAAAATCACATTAGCTTATTGTTAATTACCTATATTTGTATGGATTTTGCATTTAGCTGAGAGTTATAGCTCGCAAATATTGACTTAGCACTGACCTTTATGCATAGATATATTAACATACAGGTACGATTATATAAGTTTCCATACTGGAAGCGATTTAAATCGATTTAAACGTACCGAACTAGGTATACTCTTCTAACCTCATAAAACTCGTGCAAAATATGCACGAACAAGGCCTGGTTGCAAATATAGGAAACAAAGCGTATCATTTATGCTTATGCCAAGGTAGTGTTTTCGATATAATAATTACATATATTAAGCAGTTTTCTATCTGTATTCTTATTTTATCTTGTTTTAACGGATGGCCAGGGACAGATGCACAAGATTAAGGCTAAGTGTATATAAACTTATTGGCGTACACTTGATCTTCTTTAGACGTGGTGTCTTATTGGTCTGAATTGACACCCACTCAGTCTGTTATTGAAGTACATTGTCGCAATTGACCTTACTGGTTGTCCTTTGGCTTGCTTTTCTAATCGGGTCACAAAGAAGGTTAAAGAAGAAACTTGTATTGTGTCGTTGGTGGCAAACGTTCAAGACGCGTTTGTGGCCATGAAAGGTCCGAATAATTTTGTCATTTTATTTTCGTAGGCAGTCTATGTATTTCACTTTCAGTGTGAACTTTTTATTTTTATTTGTTTATGTATTTCGCGCATCATTCATGTACTCATAACATGACCTAACATATTGAATAAAAAGCCCGCATATCCAAATTCCAAGCTGACCATAGTCAAATATAGTTTGTATTACCTTTTTAAATATAGTTCTTATTACCAGGCTAAAGTCTTTGTCAGGTCATATTTGAATGTAACTTTGTTTTGGAATTAAACGTTGGTCATCGGTCAATACACAGCGCTTCATCGTTCAAACCTTTATAGTGTTGTGCCATTTTCTTGAATAGTTGATATCAGTTATAAACATGTATTCCATCCGAAAGGCCAATACTCCCAAAAACTGTTTTGTTGTTGGAGCAGAGTCTATTTTGTGTTGAGCCCGCATGTACGTGTTATGGCGGTACACCCGTGTGTTGTCCCTTCTGTCCTTTTTGCCATGTGTTGCTGCCATCATGATTGACAAAACATCTGTTAGGAAGATTAGAACGACCACTGGGGAGTCATGGTATACTATGCTAATGATGGTGTTTGCAGGATGGATCAAGACTTTCACCTCAGCTTTGTAGTGTTTTGAAGTGGAAGCCTGTTGATATTTCCTCTGCCTGACCATGTACATCGCGGTACTGCACCTACGCTCCAGGTCCCATTCTCTTGACTGCTTCTGTTGCTGACCCATTTGTATAAGCATTTGTATATACCTCCTGTGGATTCCTTTCTTAAAGTATGGCACGCGTCACTGTGTGTGTATATGGGGAACTGTTGTGATTTTTCTCTGTGTATTTTACCAGGTGGGCAGATGGTCACTGCTGTTCAGGGGCTCTACATCTGACAACTGGTACAGATGCTTCCTAAATATCGCTTTGCTTTCTCGGACAAACCTAGTTCTGTTCAGTCATCCTACTCCGCGCCTGTTTACTATGCTGATTAGGTGATCCTCTGAGAACCTGGGTTTCGTGATTTACTTCATGGCTTTACATTAGATCTCACTGCACCGGTGATGATGCGCAAAGTCAGATTTTAGAATCTGCTAGTAGAGGGCAGCCATCATCGAGACGTTTGACCTGTATTTCATGTGTGGTCTTACTGTATATTCGAACAGGTCATAATAATATTTTTGTTGGCTGCCAATTGTCTTGCTAGCAGCTTCCTCATGATGCTAAGTTTCATTCTAGCTTTTACCTTTGCGCCCTGCATCAGTTGTTTCCATGTCATTCGTTTGTCTAATTTAATCCTCAAGTTAGTATGTTTGGCTTCATACTAGATCGGCGTTTTCCCCATGTCAGTTTCACAGACTTAACTTTTGTGGAGAGAGTAAAAAGGGTGGCTTAGATTTGTCCTTGCTGTTGGTTACGTACCACATGGAGGTCGACGCTTACACATTGTCCAAAGCAAGCTGAATCCTGTATGTTGCCTTTGTTTCATGCTCTTTTATACACAATGTCACCTGTATACAGAGCTGGTTGTACTCCTTATGTAGCTATATATATGCCTCAATTGTCTGATATAAACAAAGTACAAAAACAAATGACAGTCAAGGTCAATAAGAAATGATTAAGTTAAATTGTTTCGCTTCCCGGTTAATGCTACAGTTTTATTTGACTTTTGTCTTGTAATTTCAATTATCTGAACTATTCCGATTAGTATAAATGTGTTAGTAAACTCACCACTGTCATGTATTATGTTTGATAGTATTTACACCTCTTATGACTGTGTTATCACTTTCTTTTCACATGAATTTTTGATATGCATATTATAATATGGTTAAGACTGACAATGTACTATGAACTAGTCGTAAATAAATATATGCTTTGTTCTGTTCTAAAGAGCTTGTATTAGAACAGACGTTCAAAGATTGAGATTTGCGTTGTGAACCCGGATCATGCCGTTCTCCCAGAGGCACACACTTGATGAGACGTGCTTATGTTTCAGAATACTGTTAGATTCTCATCGGATGGGCATCAGGATCCATCACATTTTTGGTGACTTGAAACGTGCCTTTCTATTAAAGAAACATTGGCAGACTGATAAGACAAATAGGTGCCCCATATCGCCTTGACCGAACGCTGTAGGAGAGGTTTAAGATAGGAATGTAGCGACGACAATGTCCGTATAAATACACAATGCAGACGCAGATAAAGTAATTATATGATCATAGACATAAATGTAATTTGTTCAAATCTTCCAAAAAGGTATGGCTTTTATTTATTTAAATTTACTCAGTGCCGGAACTGTGTTTTATGAAGGTTTTTGAAAAATAAATTATACTGATATTATAATGAGTTAAGGGAAATGATTTTTTTTTAACTGAAATGATCCTAATGTTACCTACATTTAATATGTACTTACCACGTCTAGATTGTATTATAATTATTTGTTGCGCATGCGCATGCTTTACTTTCATAATCAAACCATATGTAGTACATGTACACGAGTCAGTATTAAATCTGTTTCTTAAAGTAAGAATGTAATTTTGGTACATGGAAAATATTTTATTTCAGATAGGACTGACTGTAAGACGATGCGATGCTTATCTTTGCTAGGGTTTCTAGCGTTGGCTAGTGTCGGCAAGGGTGATTCATTCGCCGATAACGGGTTTGTTTATATATTTTCTTGTTAATTTATATTGGCGGCATGCATGGTAAACACACGAATATGTTGACAAGTGTCGCACACAGTCCCTTGGGCAAACTTTCCAATGCCAAACCATACCAATTATTACGTCGTCCGTTTTGAGTATTTTAGGAAGAATATCTGATTTTCCCTACATTCCCTGGCGTGGGCGTCCGATTAAACATCCGCGTTGTGATATTCTTCATAAGGAACCCATGGGCACGTGCAATGATATGACATTTTGTGATGTTGAACACTGTTTGTGTGTTTTCAATGTTGAACCTTAATTGTATTATAACATCCCCTCCCAACCCCGCCAAAGATTACATGTAATCCATTTCAAGTAATTTCTTCTTTCATTTCTAATTTATGCAGCGTTATTTCGCACAAGGGCGCGCAATTCAAATTGTTTTAATTAACATTAAACACATGAGTTCGACTAGCATCTTTACCCACCCCCACCCCTAGTGTCTGTGTTCAATAGTTTTTAGATGATCTTCGACACACTTGGAGATCGAACATGTATATTTTTAAATTCTATTTGGAACCTTTGAGTTGTGGTCTTTTATTGGTCGAAGATTGGCCTATAATATTCGGCTCCTTATAATTCCCTGTATCGACACATTGTTTACCCAAACATTCCAACCATAGATTTGTGATATCTGTATAGTTTTAATTTCGTGCGGGCCGGTAATTGCTTTACAAACAATTCGTATTTTTTGCTCCTTAGAACACATTGGATAGTGCTTCCAAGCTACATCACACCCGGACAACCTCTGCCGTTGACCTTCAACTTCTACAACACAACTCGTGACGTCACAGTTCAAATTGACCTTTTGCAATATGATCACTCCTCACTGAACACAATGGAGCACATTTTCAGAAATGGTAAGTCGCGGTTGCAAACATGTTCCTCGTGCAAATATTGCAACAAGCTCAATCGTTTAATCTAACTATTGCTTTCGGATTTCGGAAAGAATGCCTTTAATATGAAATTATGTAAACATCCAAATAGTTGACACGATAAGAGTTCATTAATGTAAATCTTGTTGTTGGAGGAAATCAAACAATTTAGCGTTAAAGTATCAATATGTATATGTCCTCCAGATGCGTTGTTTAATTACTCTTTTTCACGATCTGTTTCAACACTGCTGCATGGATTCTATTTGATCTATTTGATTGTGATGACATTCGATTAACCGTTCAATAAAATTCGATTAACTGTTCAAGGAAATTCGATTAAATCTTATTTGATGCGTCTTGTATTTTATGATCTAGGATTGTTTTTTATCAAACTTTCAGGACGCGGAGGCCTTATACAAATGCAGGTAGTTTATCCTCATTAATTTCCATTCAAATTCCATATCCAAGTACAGTAACGATACAAGCACGCTTATATTTTGGAAAGCTGTTTAAACATCTGTTTCTTTTTTTCATAAGAACTTATAATTGATCTTCATGAATTTAAATTATGATTATACCGCTCCAACCACACGTAATCCCTTTAATATAAAGCAAACTATGAATTAAAATATATATCTACGTCTACATGTATGCGACGATTGTTAATTATTGTTTATTGTTGCTATGTTAATATTCCAGCATGAATAGACGCAACTACTCAGATCATTTACATCAACTACGAAAATACAACCGCACACGCATTAATTTATAAATAATGTATTCGTACAACGAAGACAATCGCTATTTTTAACATGCTTTCTCCTAACATTTGGTCTCCTGTTTGAAACTAATATTGACAGTTACAAAATCAAGAGCTCTAAGACCCAAATAACAGTGTTGATGTAACACGTGACCTCACCGATGTTATGTTAAAGCACAATGTTTCATCAAAACGTTTTTGTCGACTTCATAATATAAGTGTTCACTGTATAATAAGTTTTGTCCGTAAATGCTCAGATATTACAAATATATGTGTGCCTTAATTTTGTGGTTCTACAGGTCCCTGACAACTTGAAAGACATCGGTCAATTTAATACATACACATTGCTTGTGTTCGGCATCGAAGGTGTGTTCTTCCAGCAACACGCTGAGCTTGTGTTCGATCCAATATTTGTACCGAAACAGTTGACGGTACATATTCAACTTGACAAGGCAATCTATCAGCCTGGACAGACAAGTATAAAGTTTAGAGTTCATTTCAATATACATTAGGCTTTAAGCCCATGAGTACACACATATTACAACACAATATATTCATAGATGGTTAATGACGTACAAAATGTTTAATACAGCATAGATCAAAATCTTTTCAGAAAGTTGTAATACTACAACAAATGTGTATAAACGTTATCGAATTGTGTATGTTTATATTAAGTAGACAAATAAATAAAAGTACATGGAGAGAAACTATTAGATATGGTAAAGATATGGTTAAAGTATGATTATGTCTTTACTTTGTCTTGTTTTGATGGCTTCACCAAATATGTAGTGACTCAGTATTAATTGGGTTTTAGTTTATTTGGTTTGTGCCCAGTGTATTATCAGACGTTTCTGCCACGTAAGACAGTTGGTTTGGCTTAATTTGTTTTACGTTGGTCCTTTAAGACAGTTACTCAATCCTTAATCATGTGTATGTTTAATTTTATGTTGTGTGTTTTGCATTGAATTGCCAAGTTATCACTTGTATTAAATATAAGACTAGGGGATGGAAAAACATTCTGCCATGAAAATGTTTCTTGAGTATTCTTGAGAATACAAAAAGCATATTTTTGTTTTGAAAAAAAACAACAACATATATGATCGTAAATTAATAAAACATAGATTGCCACTTTGGTCGATGAATGAATATTAAAATGTTTAAAAATAATGAGTATTACACTTATATATTTGGACCTTTTATGTGGTGCCGTGTTTCAGTAAATTTCCGCACTTTTGCCGTTTACTCGGACATGACAGTGTTCAACGGTCGATTCGACATTGACATCTTTGTAAGTAAAATATATTAGACATAACCTTCGAAACTGCATTATAAGTTGCACCTTCCTAAGTTTTGGAGTTTAATGTACTCATTACCATGATTCGACCAATTGTTTCACATGAACGTCTTATGAATGTTTGCCCGAGTTTATGACTTCAATATGTATCTTATTTCTTCATCTTTAGGTAAGTTTGGTTTAGTTGCATTTAAAATACTTACTTATTATTTAAAACGCTCTCGAGTCCGTTTCCTGGGCAAGGAACCAGTACTTGGTGTCTTTCGGGGAGATCTAAAGAACGCTCACACAGTGGGGATCGAACCCGTTACAATCCGGTCACTAGGCGGACACCATATCCATTACACCTTTTCAAAGATATTTATCATAGTGTCATCACAGAGGAATAAGCTTAACGGATAGACACACTATTGTAATTAATTGTTAAGCATGATGAACATTTGCAATCATCATAACTGTAAGTAAAAGGGTCCTTACAAATACACCCCTTACACGTTCGTACTCACACAACCAAATCGACAATTAAGTTTCGTAGTCAAAAAGACCATACTTTATATATGGAATCCAAGTGTAAGCGTCACACGCTCCCTCAGTCAGCCTAGCGGTAATATCATTCTTGTAATCCAGTGTTTTAAATCAATCGTCCACGGAGATCCTTTGAATGACTCGAGATGCTTTAGTTATAAACATAAGTCCTCTTTTAATATAAATACATTAACTCATTTGAGTCCGACGACGTGTTGATGTAATTTAAAACAAACGCGTTTTCTGGAATCAAAAAGGGATGATATTGAACGATTATTACACGGCTATGAAGCTCTATCGGACGATATTGTAAACATTTGGCAATATTTGTCCGTTAGCCTCATCCACGCATCTGCCGTGTTGTAACCTTTTAAGTACATGCATTAAACGAAAAGATGAATGAATCAATAAACAATACATATTGCCAATGAAAATTTTAGTCCAATTTATCAAATTCTAGAGCCTTTTCAATTAATTCTTGTTGATGTTATTTATTTGGAAAAGTACGCCGATAAAATTTTACCATATATTTTAGGATCCCAATAATAACCACATGAAGAAGTTGACAAACGTCTCCTCAGGTGTCTACGGAGTTGTTGAGGATCTGATGATCATGGATGACGAACCGTTGCTCGGCAGGTGGGGTATTTGGTCCACGGCACTCAATGATGAAAACGTCTTTTATGAGGTACTGTTGGGCTGGAAAGTGATTACAATCATTAACGGATTTTCAAAAAGCCAACATTGGTATTGCAAACAGAAAAAATGACTTCTTGGTCAAATCAACAAAGCTCCTCATAATGACTAGCGTAAAACAAACATATTTATTGACACAAGATGAACGATAGAGCTGAAGACACGGATATGTTCTTAAAATATATAACCTCAAGTCCAGCATAGTTGTTTGTCTGATTCATTTAATGTATGTAATACGTGTTGATACCAATGTAAGCTTACCAGATATGTCATCTTCAGTGTATGAAAACAATTCGATTTACCAATTGAATTTTAACACATCCTCCTTCAAGCGATTCTGGTAAAATAATTTGCCAAACAATATAGATTGAAATATACTAACTAGTTTTAAATTTTGTAAAACTGACACACATTTGTTTCTTCTTTAGCAAGCCAACAAAGATTTCACAGTGGCTAAATATGGTATGTATGTGTACCTATGTGTCTTGATATTGATTACATTTTCTCAAACGGTTTAAATTTATTGTGATTAGTTTTTGACTGTAATTATGTATAGCTCGTCGACATTGTTTTGACACTGTTATTAAGAAGTACATTACGAAGTATATATCATATACCGTTCCAAGACAAAATATGTCGTAGTGGCATCAGTCTTGAGTTAAAAACTCCCACTGCAATGTCTTGAATTTGTTTATGGTTTTAAGACCAGTTGTTGTCATAGTAAAATAGTAAGAAGGATCCTATGCTATTTATTTCTGCCATTCAGTTAAGATGGTACAGCAATATTATAAGTGTATCAATACACAAATGATATCCAAATAATTAGGACTAAGGTTTGGTCGTGGAGCGGCTAATATGTTTTCGTACTGGAATGTCAGCTTAAAGTGCCCACTATTCCTAAGACGTCACGGTAAGTGGAGAAAAGCCAACAATAGAACACTTGTGTGTATTCAATTTCTTCAGTCCTGCCAAAGTTCGATGTCCAGGTACAATTGCCCAGCTTTGTTGTGATCTCGGACGGTTCTATGCAAGGATCCGTCACCGCCAGGTTAGTTTGTGTGTGTGTTGCATGAATGTTATCTTCTTCTTAAGATTTTCTTGGGGTCCATGTAATAATGTCATTTAAAAAATCTTACACAAGAGTAATAAAACAAATAATCTTGAGCGTGTCATTGGTTATTTCATTACACCCTTTGAATACCAATCCTATAATGTTTTTTTTTGTAAGTTGATATTGATTTGTCGTCAACTTAGTAAACAATTTGATAATTGATAAAAAAGAATCTTGATAATTTAAGAAAGTTTTGGTTTTCGTATAAAAAAATAATACTCGTTGTCATTTCTTTCCATATTTTGACAGGAAAGATAACACAAAATAAACTCGTGTCAATTTTTAGATTAAATGGCCAATCACATGTTGTTGTTGTTTTAAACATGGTTATACGAGACGTTGATTGACAACTTGTATAATATATTGTTTTGTTTGTGAAAATGAGATTTCTTGTTTCAAACTTACACAATCAAATGCCTTAACGCATCTAATACAATGTGGTTGGAAATTATAAAGCACGTCAGATTGTGTATGAACCATTGCATATCATTGATAAACCTAGAAGACTAATATAAATACGTGAGTGTATGTGCAACCATCTCCAAAAATAAACTTGTTGTATATTCGTCAGGTATACGTATGGCAAGGCTGTAATGGGAAAGGTTTTTGTACAGGCTAATATTGCCTTTTTCTCCTCGGCGCCTTGGAAGTATATAGGGGACGAGGTGATGGTGGAAACATCCTTTGATGTAAGCCGTAGTTTTTACATATACAAACGAAACATTATTTGCTAATGCAGTGTACTTATTGGACAAAACAAGCATACTATTCACTTTTTATCTTACAGAATGGCCGGTATTCATAAATTTGAGAGTCAAATTCTCACAATTTAAAGAATTTCGCGAGTCAAATTTCCACAATTTAAAAAAGTTCGCGACTCTTTTTTCCCATTTTTTTACTCACAAATTGAGGGGGCCAAGGCCGCTTCACAGAAAACCCTGATACTATATAACCCGCCGCAAAGTCGGTGGGAAATAATAGGAATTCCCATCACCTGTCCATCTGTCCGTCCGTTTGTATGTTTGTAATACTTTCGTGTTCTTGTCTCCTATACCATATGACATATTTTCTTCCAACTTGCCGCAAATCTTAAGAGCATTGAGACAATGCGCAAAAGACTTGAGTTAGTCATGTCGGCACCACGTCAAGGTCATACTTCCAAAGCAAAGGTTTGAACCTCCATTTTCGTGCCTGATCCACATATACTATACACTTTTAAGGGTATTCATGAAGCTACAATGTTAAGGTCATTGAGACGATATGAAGAAGGTATTAATCAGTCACGCTGGTCCAATGTACCGTTCACACTTGGAAAATCAATAGTTTAGCCTTCATTGTGTTCGTGTCTGCTTCATATATCATAAACCCATTTAAGGATTTTTCATGAAAATGTAATAACATTGATTAGATGACCAGAGGTCAAGAGTAAAAAACGCTGGCTCAAAATCAGGACCACCACTCAAGCTTAACAAAACAATCGGAGGCGGATTTGGCTGCCTCATGGAATGCCATGTATGATGTGTTTTGTGACAAAATAAGCGTACTCTACCCGTGTATTTTATTTGTATTGTCTGCGCAACGATGTTGCAGGGCAGTTGATTTTAAACCAATCGAAATGTGTACAAAAATGAACGTATATATACTCAACAAAGGACATTTACTAGACACAGACTAAAAGTGACCTTAAAGCAATTTAGATGTCGTCACTTTTTTTCTAATGTAAACCAATAAATAAATATGAACAAGGAAAGTTAATTAAAAGTATTTACTATCATATATTAACTATCTTATAATGGTACAATTAATCAAATGTAGTTTACTACTTTAATGAAATTCCAAACGACCATTAGCCACACGCTAACTCGAATTTTGGTAGAAACAAAAATTGTGGTTATGATGCATATAAAAAACAATCTGCATCGAATAGTGGGGAATATTCAAATAGTTAACATCTTTGTACAAGAACGAGTTTTTAACCTTGCCAAAAAATAGAAAATTCGAAATAAAAAAACTCTAATTCGCTGATTTTCTGGTACCACATCTTCTGAACTTTTATTCTAGTGTTAAATGTATTAACCTTAAATGTTTAAAATACTTATATCGTATACACGTGCTTAACATATAATGATTATTGCAGATGGACGCAGAGCAGCTTAAATGCATTTGTGTCCATTTGATATAATTCAAATCAGTTGCAAAGTTCAACACATAAAATGAAACCCAAATACCGTTACAGTTCGTAGGTTAGTTTCAAGATTTTAAACCTCACGATAAACATCAAGTCTGTTTAAATTAACTAAATACTTACTTAATATTTTTTGTTTTTATTGGTCATAGATGAATGGAGATGCGAAATTCAACATTCCGTTCGACCAAATCATGCATGCGGTTGACCCGTTTTCCTACGAACCTTTGGTCACGAAATTGGACGGGAAATGGCTCGTTGTTACAGTCAGTGTCACCGAAAGTCTGAACAACATCACACGAAATGCGACTGCGCGTGTAAGTAAAACTTCGGGATTATACACTAAAGTTGTCCCAAATCTTTTGTGATTATGCCAATTTTCATGTGAGACAAGGGCATATAACAGTAAAAGTTGTTTGTACATAGGGACTAGTCGAGCTCCGAATAAAGTCTATTAGTCACTTGTCATAAATAAATGATCGCCTGCTATAGTCAGATAGCTCTCCAGTTGGTGCAGCTGATGATTCAATTTCTTTGAATTTCGTTGGTCTATAACTTACCACACAAGTGCACCAAATGCTTCACAGTAAAATACGTTACATTTAGGTTCATATTTGTTAGAAGAATATTCTATTAAGCATTTGAGTGTCCGAGCCATTTTAAATATTTTGTCTTTCATCTTAGTTTCTTTAGAGATATCCGTTCACCTTTTAGTCCTGGTTTACTACATGGTTTCTTCTGTGTCATCAAACAGGTAGAGTTGTTCTCTGAACCCTACAAACTCAAGTTTAATACGGACACGTGTCCGACCTTCTTCAAGCCAGGACTTCCTTATATCGGACACGTAAGTTGTGCTGTTTATCAATTGTTATTGTATAATTGTTCTGACACGGACTATTATATGTTGGTGTTTATTTGACTAATTGTGTAGTATTTACAGCTAACATTATTTATAACAACAGTATGCTGTGTTTAAATAACGAAAATGTTACTGCAACAAAATCTGAACTTCATATGGTGTTTGTGTGTTCATATCAAACTTATTGTACTAAAGTGCATGTGCAATATCAACAATTATCTTTATTATTTAAGTATTAAAAGATCGATATATCAATTGGAACGAAGTATGTAATATTGAAATATTGTTTTTACCTTAATACCCCTGTATTAATATTTACAAGAGAACACAATGAGTGTATGCTTTTATTGTAACACACATGAAATAATAAATATATTGAATCATAGCTGAAACCATTATCATGTAACATGTTTATTTACTGCACAGCGTTTGCTGAACACTTTTTGTTTAATGGAGGAATCGTTTGCTTTGGGTAAACCAGTTTACATAATGCGTGTTTGTTTGTTCACCTCAGATTTCCCTAACACAAGCGAATGGTCGCCCAGTTATTTCCAATGTCACAGACGTGCTCGTGAAGAGCTATGTCAAATTGTACGACAGTCATTACGGGAAATTACGAACACAGATTCTTCCAGACGTCCACTATGCCCCGCCCCCTACAGGAGTCCTTGAATTTTCAGTGAACCCACCAGAGAATGCAGACTCGCTGCATCTTTCAGTACGGTCTACTTTTAATTTAAGTTTACGTGTATTCGTATTAACTTTTGTGCATTAAATGGCCCTATGAAATGTAACGCCTGAAGAAAAACGGTTGAGTTCGTATTAACAGTTAGACATGTAATGGCCTTTTATATTTAAAATATGGAGACCGGCTGTCACTAATTCCTATAAAACGTGTGAGATTACTCTTATAACTTCTGCAAGCATAAGAAAACATATACCAGACGTAAAAAAAATATGTTTGGCTATCCCGCACAGAAAAGACGAAATGTATTACTATAATATGTTAACACAGACGTTGGAATATAACAACAACAGACGAGCTAGGACATCTAATCAAATTGTCGTATTGACCTATGCAACACATTGTCACCAGTTTGCGTAAACTGTTTTAGTTTATTTCACATGCGTTATATTGTTAGCAAAATGTAAGACAAAATGATAAAGGTGTTTGTTTCTTCATGTGGTGTAGGTCCACTACAAAGGACTAAGAGAAGACAGGTACGACATTACAAAACCACATTGGGTGATTGAAAAGGGAAACCTGCAATTGTCGCAGGTCAACGACTCAATGGTAACAGCAAATATAAACGTATATTAAAGCCAAATTAACACTCAAAATCAACGAATATTTTGTAAAATAAAGTTTACCCATACAACATCAATGTTCCTTATAGCAATAGACAACATTTCAACGCTAGATGTGATTTGGTATACAAATTAAACAAGATACAAAATGCTCTTTTTTATTATTTTTTTGGAACAATACACAGTTATTTTACGAAATATTTACGAAATATTCGTTGATTTTGAGTTTTAATGGGGCTTTAATCTAATAATGAAACTATCAATTGGTGTAGCAAATCAATGGTTATGAAACTTATTAGACATAATTAAAGTTAAGGTACTTAAGTAGCTTTCTATTTTAATCACTATGATCTGTGGTTGATAGATATTTGTTACATAAAATTGTAACTATTGAGATACATCTAAGATAACATTGTGCTCTTTATAGTTAATTTAATTTGGGCCATGTTCTTTAAAAGAACACGCAGTAGAACATGCGTTGACTTATTTTAATGCCAATGATAACTGATGCCATAAATAAGTCCGTGTACCGAATAAAAAGCAATCGTAAATATTGCTTTCGCCATTTTACGTTAAATGCTGTTTCTTTCAGATTGGTGAAATGGTGGACTTCAAACTACTGGCTGCTGAACCGATGCAAGACGTGTATTTTGTAGTAAGTTCTATAGTAACAACACGGCGAAACCGCAATGTGAGATATTAAACATTTGAGAACATTGTTATGGCAATATATAGAAGGTATGTGTTTGATTTTGTGGAATACCGATTTTAATTCACGAGTGATCATTGACAATATATTTTTTCTATGATCACGAGTGAATTAAAATCGATATGAAACCGAATCCAACAAAATTGTTTCTTTTTATTTAATGCTTACAAATGATTATTTTTGTATTTTGGACATAAAATGGTTCCGGTAAAACAATGAAAAATATCGATAACGTTCACTGTTAATTTTCATTGTTTGAAACAGTGAATTATCAGTATTAAGCCGCTGATATTTCTCTAAAAACCACCGGAAATCGTAACATAAATTGCTTTATATTGAATTACACTGACTGTTTACAAACTTGTGTCTCATAGATAAGAAAGGCATATGCTAACATGAAACAGTTTGATATAACATCTTTTTTTCAGCAAAATCAACATATCTACGTTATGCAGAGACATATTTGTTCATTGTGTAGTAATGCTCATAATTAGAAAATGTGTTTTGTGTCGCATATAGGTGTCACTTTTATCTCTAGCACTATTTAATCTATGAATATGAAACTATATGTGTAGATTTATCTTTATGTGGGGAAGTGCTATGCAAAAAAACAATTTACTCCACAGTGATTGCGTGTTTTTAAATGCCATGCTTAACTTTTGTCCGAAGCATAACTCTTAGACCATGAAAGCTATATGCTTTGAACTTGAAAGGTAAATATATCTAATGTAAGGAAATGAAACGTCAAAGACCCGATACAATGCGTTTCATAATTTTTAAGTTGTTTCCAATTGTTAAGTTTTATACGGAGTTTTGATCTGGCACAAAACTCTAAAACGATGAGAGCTATCTGCTTGAAACTTGAAAAGAACACAAATCTATTTGAAGAAAATGCAGTGCACAAGAATCGATATTCTGCCTCATATACTTTTTAAATCTTTGCCATGTGTACATCTTCATAGATCTAAATGAAGTTAAGCGTAGTAAACTAGAACCGTTTCTCGGCTTCTCATTGTGTTATGATATGTACGTGTCATTGAAGGTGGTAACGAAGGGTCGCATGATCCATTCTGACATGCTGCGATACGGCGGTGCGGCCAAAGAAGGCCACATTATCTTCGAAGTTACGGACAAGATGACGCCAGATAGCTTTCTGATTGTATACTATTTCACGACGGACAGATGGAATGCGGATTTAATTCATTTCAGTCCCATCTATACGGCTAACCCTTTCAGGAATTCGGTATTTTTTTTGGATGAGCTATTTATATTATATTGTTCTTTGATAAATCATGATTTAAAAAAGTCTCCCCCGCTCGTCAAAATCAACTTTATGACGAGTTTGTGAGCTTTTCCAATCGCTTCATCATCGGTGGTGTGTAGCTGTTGTTTTGTACCGTTTTATGGAAAATCTTATTTAACACAATGCTCAGTGTTTCTAGTAGCTGTAATATGCATTCCTGAAAATAAAATACGCACGTGAAATTGCGCTCATAAATGAGTATTTTAAAGTTTAATAAATCGTTTTTGAGATGCCTTTTGGGATTAAAGATAATCATAAACGATATTACTGGTAGGTCCAATTGTCATTTTCAGATAAAGATATATAGTCCATTCTTTCAGATTTCTATGTCTTTCGACCGGTCCATCGCTGAACCAGCAGAAAACGTTTCTCTTCAAATAAAAACTGACCCCTATTCCTTGGTTTGCATCCTCGCAGTGGACCAGACTGAGCTGCTAATGGCCACAGGAAATGACGTCACTCAGGAGGATGTGAGGAATTTTTGGATGGCATTAATTCTTTAATATCTAACAATAACAGCCAATGATTATACACGAAATGTATGGGTAGTTCAAACACGAAATAAATAGTAATAAATGCTATCTACATATCAGGTTATCCCTTCCTTGAAAACATATGGCGGATATTGGAACATAAATGATTGGTACAACCCACAACAATTCATGCAGGTAAAATTGTATTACAATCTTTTGGTAGTAAGTATGAAGGTAAAATTGTATTAAAATCTTTTGGTAGTTACTTTGAAAATACGTCTTTTTTGTTCAAAATAAACATTTACGGGAATAAAGTACATATGTTTAAGTTGTTTCAGTATTAAGATAATTCAAAGTTCATGTGTAAACATTTTCTGCACTAAAAACTTAAAGAGTTGTTTTAACGAAATTACAGTATCCTTTTACTTTGATAATATTAACTTTGTCATACAGGTTTAAAATGTAATATTCATCCACTGTTATTGTTCTCTTGAACATCGGGCTTTGACCTTGAACTGTACGTATATTTAACATTATACCAGTATAATGATACTAGTTTTTTTAAATCGTTTTAAGTTTGGCGGGATACAAGTCCTTACCGATGTGAAAGGGTTTTCATGGGCACGGCCTCACTACAAACGTCAGCTAGACTGCGGACCAGAGACAGGGAATTCCAGTATTGGTAAACATCAATATTTGTTTTAAATTTAAAGCGTGTATTCACCTCCATACATTACAAATTGAGTTCGTTAGTTTACATGTTAATTTGTTAGTATATAATAGAGTTCGTTTAACAATTCCACTTGCTTGCTATAATAGAAGTAAATAAAATCCAGGCATTCCATTATATAGACACAATCATACAGTTCACACACACAGACACATACACAAATGCCATGTTATGATATTTATATATATATAAAAAAAGGACATCGGAAAATTTAAAAATCAATATAAGTCTGAGAACAGACAACTTAGGCATTTGCCAGTTAAAAAAGAATACAGTAACTGAAGTTAGTTCAGACAAAACAATCATCAGAATATTTTAAAATTAACATCGAAATTGCTCAGTAGGTTGGTTCAGAAAAAAACGGAACAAATAAGATTGGTTTAAAGATGAACATCGTTTTTATCCAGTATGAAATGTCATTCATTCAACAAAACATAACCATTTCTTTGGTTGAAAGATAAACGCGGTAATTGTAACACTGTTGATGTTATCTTTGCTTGGATTAAGCACTCATTTGTAGATAGCGATTGCTACTGTTAAAGCAAGATTAACACTCAAAATCAACGTAAAATATTTTTCTAATTCACGCCCATGCCAGAACACACGCAATCTGTTTAAAGCCCCATTAACACTCAATATCCACGAACATTTCGTACAATATTTCATAAAATAAAGTTAACCCATTAAAAAAATCAGTGTTTCTTATAGCAATAGCAAAAATATCAACGCTGGATGTGGTCTGGTAACATAGATTTAACAAGATACAACTCTTTTTATTTTTTTGTGGTACACTATATTCCATTTTAATTTCGAAATCTATTCTTACGACACACGAACATTAAATTGGTACATGAACATGTGTTGAATGTATTATACCACAACAAATAAAAAAGAGCATTTTGTATCTCGTTAAATCTGTGTTACCAGACCACATTAAGCGTTGAAATTTTGGCTATTGCTTTAAGGAACACTGATTATTTATGGGTTACTTTTATTTTAGGAAATATATTACGAAATATTCGTTTATTTTGAGTGTTGATTGGGCTTTGACAATTTGTCAGTTATACAGAATACAGTAACAAATATTTAAAATAAACATTGATCAGTAGGTTGGTTTAGGAAAACGGAACCATTAAGATTGGCTTAAAGATGAACATTGCTTTTCTCCAGAATGTAATGTTTTTTCATTAAACAAAAAATACCATTTCTTTGGTTGAAAGATAAACGCGTTTGTTGCAACTCTGCTGATGCTAGCTATGCTTTGATTAAGCACTCATTTGAAGATAGCCACTGTTACTGTTAAAAAGTGTGTGTGTGTTCTGGCAAGGGCGTGAATTAGATTTGGACCGATGGAAATTGGTAATGCCAATGGATTCTTATTCATAGTGGTTTCCACTCCTCATATTTAATGTATTCCGTTTTCCACAATGTTCATATTTTCTGTCAGTTGTGTCGTCTTTTTGCGGATTAGTATGCCCCATTACCTAATCTGGATCTCTGAAAACCAAACCAAAAATCATTTAAGTTATTTTTTATAAAGATTACACCAAGAAAACATAAAACAAATATCGTGTCATCTCCTTAAAGCGATTAATTAACATTAAGCAAAATGACAATATTTACATGGAATATTTACCATATTAACACAAGAAAAGAACACAACTGACCCAAAAAGCTGTCAGACATATCGGTTCGTTCATGAAGAATCCTGAATCGAATAAGGTATAATAATAAAATGGTCGTAAGGCTGTTCATCGATAATTTGGACAATACATTTATTTACTATATTACTAACACGGCATTACGTTAGGTACGCTAAGGCATGTGAGGCGGGTTAGAGTCTGCTTCCATAACTCCCGGGTTCGAATCTCAGGGATGTAATTTTTATTTAGGAGTTATTTTGGCTGTTTAAATAATGTTAAACAAATCCCATTATCTTGTATTTGTTAAAAAATAAATTGAATGGTAACATTTAAAACCGAAACTATGTTACCAAGTCCCTTTGAAAGGCACTGGTACATTTTTAACACCGCATCTGCTCTTTGTGTGTTGTTGTTGTTTTGTGTATGTGTGTGCGTGTATATAGATATGTTCTAACCAAAACTATGTTGACAAGTATGTTAATATAAAAAAATATTGATAGCTTAGTCATGTACATTGCTATATTAACACAAAGCATATATACATATTTATAAACATGTTCTAGACACAACTCTGTTAGGATCTAGTAGCTTGTACTAATGTATAACTATGTATTTTGGGCCAGAGGCCTTTGTTTACAAAATACAATTTACTTGACTTGACTTGATATGTTTCAGGAGGACGACCTCTGCAACAAGTTGAACACACTCGAGACATCTTCCCTGAAACCTGGTTATGGACAAGTATTACCTCAGAGTGAGTAGCCGACCTTATATACCAAGGATACTCATATTTGATAATATCTGAGACCGGGTATTCACCGACCAATTTTTAGATTTAAGAATAAAACACGACTTAGAACAAAGAAAAATATGTCTAGAATTTGAATGAAAACAGGCTTCCTCTGTTGGTTATGTCATTAACAAAATGTTATTCATGAAGAATGCTGTTTATAGATGTGTTTAATACGAAGTTGGACTCAATATTAAAGCAATTCTTGAATATTCCAATTTAAATAATATTCTTTATTCTTAGACTTAAGTCTAAGTTTGGTTGGTGAATACGAGTCCAGGATGAAGTTCCGTTAAGAAATAAAATTAACCATGCGTAGTAGTTTTTGAAAACTGATTCGCCTATTACGCACGTGTTAGCAATAGCAATATAGTTAAGCGAACAAAAACAATCAACACTATCTTACTGTGAATTACATAAAAGTGTTTTACTAACATAGTTTTTTCAATTTTCAGCCAAGACGGTGCCGCCATTTTACAAGCCACTGTTCCAGACACCATCACGTCTTGGTTTGCCACTGCGTTTTCCATTAACAGCGCTACTGGCATTGGCATCACAGACGGTCCATCTAAGGTGTGCAGATTCTACATTCAACATTTTCCTCCCCCCTCTTCCATTTCACAGAGACATAAAGTAAAAATGGCCACACCCCTCGGATCATATGATGAATATAAATTTATTAATTAAAATAACTTCAAATAAAACAGGTCTTCTACACATTCTTTTAAAGTAAACCCCCTCTGGTCAAAACCGGCCACCCGTTTTCCAACTTGCAACTTTAAATTTACGACATGCGGCAAAGATGTTTGGGTGGTTGGGTTGGGAGATTTTTCGGAACTTTTCGTCACTAGTGTGACACGTTCTAGTTTCTATTCTTGTTTCATCATTGCAGTTCACGACATTCCGACCGTTAGCATCAAAAATGTCCTATCGCTGCAAAACCAAACAAAATAAAGCCAAGAGAACGTGTGTTTTTTTTTTACCGTTCATATTATATTATCGTTTCAGTTCACTACATTCCGCCCATTCTTCATCAACCTTAATCTGCCCTACTCCGTGATTCGCGGTGAGCAAGTCGTTCTCCAGGCAAACGTGTTTAACTACATGGGACAGGATATAGATGTATGTGGACCCTCTAATTGCTTCCATTGTAATTTTTCATACGATGTTTCCTTTTGTTTTAAAATTATAGTCATTTTTCTTATTTCTTGCAATAGTATACTTGTTACTTACCTTGTTTTCTTAACACCATAGTTTTATTATCATCTGGTTACATTTGTAAATAATGTAAAACAAATGTTCATTTGCTGGTCCTCTTTGGAAACTATGCATATGATTCCGCTCCATTGCACAAAATATCCTTGTGAGCTAAAATAGAATTTGCATAAAAGGTTTGTGTATTTGACTTTTTTAAACAGTTCTTTTCCAATCATAATGAAATCGTACGCAAACATATTTTCAGTATTGGACACACTCGATATGAGAGGTTATTGACGAATTGGTGAAATAAACTTGAATTGACACACGTATAGTGACATTCTACAGTGAAACAAAACATATTTGATTTCTGCACATAATGCAAAAGGGGGTTACATTATTTGCCTTAAATCTTACTATTGATTGTTTGTACTTATCGTATTTTATTAATTTATTGACAGGCTGTCGTAACGCTCGCGAAATCAAGTGACTTTGACGTGATGCTGAATCAGAGTGGTCACATTCAGTATATCTCGAAGGATATTGTCAACAATGTCCATGTACGTTGTCATCCATACATTTTATATACAACGGGAGTCTTTCTGAATGCAAAAGAACCATGTTTGTACTACAAGATGTACATGTGCTGCTGTCGTTCACAAAATGTCTAACAGTTATGTATCGAAACTATACTGATATTGGTATTAATAAATACATAAGTCAAAATACTAGGAACATTATGATTTGTATTATAAAGAATTTGTATTTAAAATGGGAGCATGGTTGCAATATGCCATTTTTGAGATAAAACATCAATATTCAAATTAAAGTAAGTGAGATTATTTTTTGATGATGCATTGGCCGAAGTCATTCGATTTTAGATAAAAGCTGGTAGGGCGGCTTCCGTGTTCATTCCTATTGTCCCCCGAATTGTTGGCAAGGCGGAAATCTCAGTGAAAGCCCAGTCCACGCTGTCCGCTGATGGCGTCAAGAGGCAGCTTAGAGTGGAAGCCGAAGGCAAGATGATGCACTTCAATGTCCCTGTCCTTCTGAGCGAGGTCAACCCCACGGACGTTCAGCTCGCGTTCCCGGACAATATCGTACCCGACTCGCTGAAAGTCCAAGTGTCAGCAATAGGTAAAACAACCGATTACATTCATTATGATATATTTAGTTAATGTGTTAAGACGCAATACATTTTATATTGATATTGATATCTTATGATGCAAACCTAATGATGAAAGCTTAATTGTCTTAAATATATTTAGGTGACATAATGGGTCAAACTCTGAAGAACCTAAAATCCCTGCTTCGTTTGCCAACCGGATGTGGCGAACAGACGATGATCAGCCTGGCTCCGGATGTGTTTGTTTACAAGTACCTAAACACTACAGGTCAGCTGACACCGGATGTTGCTGAGATGGCCCTGAAATATATGCAGCAAGGTAACAACGCGTACATGAAGTCCACTTTTTAATTGAAGAGAGTGTATAGGACTCTTCAAAACAATAATTTACACCACTGATTTTACATGCAAGTGTTAAAAAATGAAGATTATTTTGACAATTCATGAATACTTAACATTTTTAAGCAAATATGTATGGCCGAATAATCTTAAAATTAAAGTTGGTTCCATTGTTAGTTTTGTTTAAGTCAATTTACCCGTGTTTATTTAACATGATTGTTAGAAGAAAACAAAACAGTTTCAAATGCCGTGTTACTCATAGCTGTATTTGCTAAAAAAATATAATATAATCGTTGAAATGCAATGTCTTATTTTAACTGTCCTGACATATAAACCTAGCGTTCATAATATACAAAAACACCGGCTGTTTAGATTATGGTTCTAATAAGGGTAAATAAAATTCAAAAAATATAACTATTTTTAATAAAAATGTATGTGGATGTATATTTGCAATGTGTGCCCATCTCAAGTTTGTTTAAAGTTTCAGAGTTTACTTCATTTGTGAGACGATGCAATTACTGTAAGTATACACTTGCTGAGGTTTAAAACTTAAATATCTCAATTATGAGTAAAGATTTTGACTTAAAATTGTACCTATGATCATATTGAGTAGGTATGGTTTCACATTTTTCCACGTGAACATGAGGAAACGCGATATAATTCCAATTTTACAAAGATGTCATCATTTCAGATGGATTCTTTCACCAGGAAAACATAAAATTAATTTAAAAAAAGTAAATGGCTCGTATGAATATTCAGGAGTGCCACTTCGCAATTGCCATGTTGAAATCCGTTCAGTCATTTAACGTTTCACCATTTCCATTTGCACATATATGAAACCATACCGACCCCACGTGCTTAAGCATCAATTTGTCACGGATCAATTATTGTATCGTGAGCTTGCACAGAATATAGTTGAATGATCACAAGTACAATTTTAAATCAAAAATCTTTACTCATAACTGAGATATTCAAGTTTGAAAAGTCACAAAGTGTATACTAACAGTAATTGCATCGTCTCACAAATGAAGTAAAATCTCAAACTTAAAACAAACTTTCAAGTTGGAAACTATTGTGTTAGAAAAGTCTTCAAATATCCTGTGTCTCTTGTAAGGTTATCAACGTGTGCTGACTTCCCAGTACAGTTCATTCGGTATTTTTGGCGAAGAGCCGGATAGCATATGGTAAGTGTCGTTAAACGTGAAGTGCATTTTAAGTTTAAACCTATTTATTTTAGCTCGATTGCATCGAAAGCCTAAGGCTTATTTGAAACCCTATCGAGTCCGTTTCCTGGGACTAGAACTAAAGAACACTCCCACAGTGAGTATCGAACCCGTGACTTCCCTATCGCTAGACGGACAGCATACCCACCACACCACGGCGACCATGCGCAATTTTATCGAGGGCACCTAGATTTCCCATCGCCATTTATGACTTATTAATTGGGTTACGGTGAAAAGTGATATATACAGGAGACGCTTCGTTCTAAACACAGCTTTGGGTCTTTTGGTGCCCGTTGCGAAGCACCCCGTACGCTGCAAATCGATTTAACGTCGCATGCGAAAAACGAGTTTTTAGGTTAGGAATGAAGGTAGGATCGTCCCTGCGAACCTTTTGTTCTGGCACCAGACCGGGGATCCTCTCTTTGTTTTTAAATCAGGTTAATTTAACCTAGTATAGCTCGGTGCGTAGAGCACAGGTCAATCAATCTTAAGTCCGTGAGTTCACATTCATATCCGAAAACATGCACATAATGAAATACCATTTGTGCGCCCTTGCGAACTGTATGTATGTATTTATTTTGACCTTGCAGTCAAGGATAACCCATGAAAGTGCAAGCACTTATTTCCAATGGGGTCCTTTGTTTTTGCTGAAGAGACAGCAAGTAGAAGAGACAGAATTGAGATACAAGGAATCCGGGTGCGATACCCTAGCTCTTTGCAAATAGATCCCCTGGTTCTTTTACGTGCTCAGTGTATAGCACCGATACACGCGAGAATAACATGGGTTTCATACCAGTACATCTCTAGTTGGGTGGGAAACACTTTAAGCATTTCTGAAATTTCCAGTGCCCCGGCCTGGGATTGAACCCACGACCTCTGGAATGGTAGACCAGAGTGTTTCCACTCGACTACCGCACCACCCGATCACAACTGATCTAAATAGGGCAGTTGTCACTTTCTAGCATGAGTATGAGCTCTTAGTACAAATTTAAAGTTTGGTCAATGCTAGTATTCGCTTAGATAGTACGTTAACTGACCGCCCTTAATAACTGACCGCCACGAAAGAATTCAAAGAAGAAGTTTTGTAAAACAGAATTTTTCCTTGTACTGATTAAATTGGTATTTAACACATATTAAAGGGACTTGTTCACAGATTGTGGCATGTTTTGAAGTCTGTCATTAAATGCTTTAAATTGATAAATATTAACATCAGAACTAAAGAGCCACACTATAAAAACACGAATAAAAGAAAACAAAAGAAAACAAAAGAGAAAAAAAGTTAACCACACTAGGGGTCGACCCACTGACCCATGGAGTAAAAGCCAAGCGTCGAAACCACTCAGCCATCCGTCTTCACGTGTGTATGTGTGTTATTTAGAGTTAATATTCTGTTGTCGTTGAGTCTTTACGACTACGTTATGTGCGGACCTGACCATCCATCTTCACATTGGTTTCCATTTATTTTATACTCTGTATAACCATCCACGTGTTGTTACAAAATATAACGATAACACAACAAATCGATTTTTTTAAATTGTTTCGCGTCTGAGACGCTTCATAATTTTATCAATTTCTAACGATGATTTTTCGAAAACGAAAGTGTATGTTCAATATAAGTCTGTGGCATTAGTGTTATTTCGCACACTGATGTACATTGTTTATTTATTTCTTGAATCTGCGACAAAAAGTTGAAAAATTCTCATTTTGATAAACTGTGAACAAGTCCCGTTTAATACTTTTTGAAAAAAAAGGAAAGGAATACTATGTTATCGTTAGCTTATAACAAACAATCAATTTGTATTGCTAATTTAAATAATTTTTAATATATTTCGTTGACAAAAGGCTCCCTGCGTTTTACCTGAAGTCCTTTGCCCAAGCCAAACCGTACATCTATGTGCCTGACATCGTTATTTCCAATGCTGCAAGATGGACGATCATCGATAAACAGAATTCGGACGGCTCGTTCCCGGTCAAGGGATCGGTGCATAGCACACAACTGCAGGTCAGATGATATTTTAAAAGAGTTATTTTTGTATCTTGGTAAACTTAAACATATGAACAAAAATTATGTTTTAAACAAAAACCTCATTACATTTGAAATCATTATGGTTTGTTTATTTTGTGATATTTTGGAAAAAGTAACTCATTGTATCTGTGTCTTCCATCTGCTGCCCAAATTAGATAATTATTCGATAAGTTATAAACACGGTTATTTTCTTATTTTAAGAAGTTATTTAATAAGAAATATTATTAACTAATTGAATAAGTTTTAGTATAGCATATTTTTGTAGCGTGACAAGTTTAGAACATACTAGAGCAGTGGACAAAAAGTTTGACATTATAATCCCTTTATCGTCATGGATTCAGATATAAATCTCACTTAAAGGGGCTTGTTCACATTTTTTATTTAAATTGCGATTTTCAAAATAATCATAGATTCAAAAAAGAATTTTTATGTTTAAACGAGCTAAATAATACGCCCTACTAAACAATGTAAAGAATATTGATTCATTACTGGATTATCTCCATTCGAGATTGGTAAAATAATAAAGCGTTTGCAATGTTTGTCTTCCTAAGGTGGAAAATACGTTGACTTCTAATATAGTGTTTAGGTTTCGTTTAGAGTTTATTGTTAATAAACATATTTAACGCGTTATTTAAAAATACGAGAATCTGTGAACACGTCCCCTAATTTTAAAAGATCCACACTGTATATCGTTCCCTCGTTATAGTAGAGTACAGCGAATTCGTAGTTCTTTCAAGAGCTGACTCCTAAAGCGGACTTGTATTCATTATGTTACGATTTAGGAAAATATCCTTAAGTTTCCTACTGTTCGTTTGAGAAGATATATTATTTTTATGTCGTCTAGTTGAATGTTTTTTTCACAGGGCGGTGGAACATCTATTTACAGTTTGACAGCATTTGTGCTGATTGCACTCGTTGAAACTGAGCGTATATTAAAGGTAACCAGTGTATTGGAAATAATGAATTTATTATGTGCTTTCTGCTTGTTGAACACTGTACGATGGGTCTTTAACGGCATTGAATTAAAACATGTGTTTTTCTATGCTTTCCTGTGGTTTATAGAGAAATATCAGTGAATAAAAACTGATAATTCACTGTTTTAAACAGTGAAAATTAACAGTGACAATTATCGATAATTGTTTTGTTTTACCGGAGTTATTTATTAATTTTTAGCAAATAATCATTTGTAAGCATAAAATAAGAAGATAATTTGTTAAATTGGGTGGAATATAGATTTTGATTCTCTCGTGGTCATAGAAAACAATATATTGTCTACGATCACTCGTGAATTAAAATCGATATTCCATCCAATCCATCAACTATCCTCTATTGACATTTTGTTATACTTGTGCTCATTCTGAATACTGCATTAAGTTTCAGCATAATTCCATTATAGAGTCTGACTGAATACGGCATTACAAACAGCGTAGACAGGGCCAGGGCCTTTCTAGAACTACATCTCGACAATCCGTTGAATCAACAAAATGTTGCTATGATGAATGACACGTATGACCTCGCTATTACGGCGTATGCGCTGGCAATGGCCGGAAGTTCAAAATCTTTCCTTGCATACTCAAAGCTTCATCAGAGAGTTACTTTGACCAATGGTAAGATCTGCATTGGCTAATGTTAACGCCCCATTAAAACTCATAATCAACGAAAATTTCGTAATATATTTCGTAAAATAAAGTGAAACCATCAAATAGCAGTGTTCCTTTTAGCAATAGCCAAACATTCAACGCTCGAGGTGGTCTGGTAACATAAATTTAACAAGAAACAAAATGCACTGTTTTATTTTTTGTGGTACAATATATTCCATTTCAATTTCCCGCAACGCTATCTATTTATACGACACACGAACTATAACATGGTACATGAACATATATTGAAAATATTGTACGACAAAAAATAAAAAAAGAGTTTAATCTATATTACCAGACCATATCTAGCGTTGAAATTTTGCCTTCTGCTATAAGGACCACTAATTTGTATGGGTTAACTTTATTTTACGAAATATTTAACGAAATATTCGTTGATTTTGAATGTTAATGGGACTTTAAATTATATTTCCCGCGTAAAGCCAGAATGGTTTACGGGTATCATCCATCTTAAGACATCACAACTGATAAATTCATTTGGCATCAGCCAATAACGTTGGCTACAATAACATGTCGTGTAACACAACCTTTATCTAGCGAATTTAGGATTGTTGTAAAACTGTGTTAAATTAAACAAGTACTTGTCCACACAGTTAAATAAATTTATGATAGATTCTTAAGATCTTTTTTCTTCAGTAAAATAAGTTTGCGATACATATTCTATGTGAAACAATTGGTAACGTATAATTATTGGATATTCATATATGTAGTTTTATAATTAAAATACTATTTGCTACATGTGCTTGATCTAACAAAAGTTCCTTCATGTAGTTATTCAACATAGATTACAAACACGAATCGCGTATATTACATGTAATTCGTATCAGATGGCAGGAAGTACTGGAAGGTCCCCGGTCCACAAAACTCCTACAACTACTGGGAAACATTTTACGCCAAGGAGTCCCCACTTTCGGTAGAGGTCACATCGTACGTGCTTCTCTACCTCGTGCGAACCAGACAACTCTCCGAGGGCCTACCAGTCATGAAGTGGCTCGTCTCACAGCGAAACTCTCTCGGTGGCTTTACGTCCACACAAGACACTGTCCTGGGTTTGCAGGCCTTATCAGAGTTTGCGTATATCACATCCAGTAACCTTGAACTCAGCATTGACGTTGCCGCTCACCACTTCCATAAGAAGCTCCATGTTACGAAGAATGATGCCATGATACTCAAACTGCTCGATGTAAGTTTTGCCGATTTCCTCCACTAGCTTTGTTTTCGTTCTGTGGCTAAGGCTGCAATTTGTGAGAAAGAATTACCCACTTGCCGTAAAATAGCGACAGTATTATATATTCCAATTTGTCGGCCAAACTGTCTACTCTTAAAGTGCATATCCGAACAAAATGGAAGAATACAATTTAATTGGTTGCAAGGCTGTTGAGATCGGAAGCTCTCTGCCGGATTACCTGCGTTTCCTTGCTTCTCTGACTAATCAAGATTCATTCTTACAAGCACCTTTCACCCAATAAGTATTTTTGGTCATTTTTTTCCAAAAGAAAACACTTTGGTCGGACCTGGATGAAAGGTCAACTATTCGGTTTGGTTAAATACTAATAAATAAACAAACTACTTTGGAAACACATATCATGTTATCTTAACTACAATTACTGACAATTGTTTGTCTTCGTGAATCCACAGATTCCAATCAGTGCAATCCCCACGTTCCGTCCCCATGGTTCCCAGACAACTCCTGCTAACTATGAACCGCCGTCAGTGTCACTGGAGGCTCATGGGAATGGAACTGCTCTTGTTCAGGTAATACATAAGTCTACTATGGAATCTCCACGCATCAAACGGACATCCAGAAGCTGAAAATGCACCATGAGAATTGCTTAAAGGTTTGTTTTCGTGGAGTTACGATAATGAAAAACAACATAATAACTGTGTTAATGATAGAAATAGGCAGACAAAACTTCCGCCGCAATCTTCCATCAATAGTTCAGGTATTGAGGTGTCATGAAACGTTTAAACGGAACCGCATTGGAACATCGAATCTTTATATAATATTTGCAGGTATCTGTGTCATTCAACGTCGAGACAGAGCCTTCCCAGCCTGCATTCAACCTCACGGCGGAAGTGGTCCAGGACTCTCTGCACTCAATCGTTGTCAAAACATGCGCCAGGTAATTGCCGACGTATAATTCAGTAGTAAGAAATGTGAGAAATTGTAAAATAAAATTTAAATGTTATCAATCGTAATGATCACATGAACTTAATTATCACAAGCGAAAGGGAAGCATTCATAAGTCAGACACGAAATCGAATGTTCTAAACAACATCAATTTCTTCTTCTATTAAAATGTCGGAAAAGGAAAATGACCATCTTTTTCTTAAAACTTGGAACATACCAGTGATTGGAGCAGCTTTTAAATGTCAGAGAATTGAGAGATATATTGATCTGTTCATCTGATGAATACTGACTGTGTAGTCCATCTTTGTTTGAACTTGTGCTAGATACATTCTAGTTATATGTGAATAATTCAGAGGTAATTAAATACAGAAATTTTTAGAACAACATTTATGGCATGGATCTATTTATATGACGAAGTCGAGTACTCCCTGCATTTCATCGATATTATAACTTGCGCCAGGTAAACACTTATTATTAGTGCTGTATTTAGAGGCTGGAAATTTGAGCCTCTCTTTAAACGCGAAACGGTGCCATTTATTCAGTATCTTAGTCTGACACCTGCCACGTGGCAAATGAAAAAACAATAATATATGAAATAAATCTTCTTCTTGAAACGATTTGGTAAAAACATTAAGCAAGTTATAAGCACACTTTATTGATGTGAAAATGCGACCGATTTTAAATATATTCTCAATATCACTCAATATTGCCTGTTATCTATGTACGACTTACTTACATCCTCTAGGTCCTTATGTTGTAGCCAAATGATTCGGTAGAGTCAGTTAAACATCCCATGTTTCAAATACTTGTATGCATACTACCTTGGTCCGGGCATGGCCGTCGTAAAGATTGATGTACCCACTGTTTCAGATACCTGTATGCGTACTACCACGGCCTGGGCATGACCTTCGTAGGGATTGATGTACGCACTGGATTTCATGTTTCAGATACCTGTATGCATACTACCATGGTCCAGGTTTGGCCGTCGTAGAGATTGATGTACGCACTGGATTCCATGTTTCAGATACCTGTATGCGAACAACCATGGTCCATGAATGGCCGTCGTAGAGATCGATGTACCCATTGTTTCAGATACCTGTATGCGTACTACCACGGCCCGGGCATGGTCGTCGTAGAGATTGGTGTACCCACTGTTTCAGATACCTGTATGCGTACTACCACGGTCCGGACATGGCCGTCGTAGAGATCGATGTGCCCATTGGATTTCATGCTTCGGATACCTGTATGCGAACAACCATGGTCCATGAATTGCCGTCGTAGAGATTGATGTACCCATTGTTTCAAATACTTGTATGCATACTACCTTGGTCCGGGCATGGCCGTCATAGAGATTGATGTACCCACTGTTTCAGAAACCTGTATGCGTACTACCACGGCCCGGGCATGGTCGTCGTAGAGATTGATGTACCCACTGTTTCAGATACTTGTATGCGTACTTCCACGGCCCGGGCATGGTCGTCGAAGAGATTGATGTACCCACTGATTCAGATACCTGTATGCGTACTACCACGGCCCGGGCATGGTCGTCGTAGAGATTTATGTACGCACTGTTTCAGATACGTGTATGCGTACTACCATGGTCCAGGCATGGCCGTCGTAGAGATCGATTTTCTCCTCTGTTTCAGATACCCGTATGCGTACTACCACGGCCTGGGCAGGGCCGTCATAGAGATTGATGTACCCACTGTTTCAGATACCTGTATGCGTACTACCATGGTCCAGGCATGGCCGTCGTAGAGATTGATGTACGCACTGTTTCAGATACCTGTATACGTACTACCACGGTCCAGGCATGGCCGTCGTAGAGATTGATGTACCCACTGTTTCAGATACCTGTATACGTACTACCACGGCCTGGGCAGGGCCGTCATAGAGATTGATGTACCCACTGTTTCAGATACCTGTATGCGAACTACCATGGTCCAGGCATAGCTGTCGTAGAGATTGATGTACCCACTGTTTCAGATACTTGTATGCGTACTATAACGGTCCGGGCATGGCCGTCGTAGAGATTGATATACCCACTGTTTCAGATACCTGTATGCGTACTACCATGGTCCAGGCATAGCTGTCGTAGAGATTGATGTACCCACTGTTTCAGATACTTGTATGCGTACTACCACGGTCCGGGCATGGCCGTCGTAGAGATTGATGTACCCAGTGGATTTGAGGCGGACCTTGAGAGCAGATTCTCTTTTTTTTCTAAGTCGAGGAAATCTGAAATCAAGGACCAGAAAACCGTTGTCCTTTACTATGACGAGGTGGGTTATTTATAGTTGTGTCAAATTCTTCGGATTCAATTATATAAAGATAGACGAAATCGAAGATATTATCACAGTTGTCTTGTATTGCAATAAATTTAACTATATCAATTCATTTTAAAAGTTAATCTCTCTAATGGAAAACTGGTTTGTTAAATGTCATAAATAACTTTATCGAAGACTTTGCATTTAAAGTTTGGAATAATGAAAACAAGTGTATAGTTAAAGCTGGTTGAAATGACAGTAGACCGATCGACAGGCCTTGGTTGACCATGCGTTGAGCCATTCAAAAAAGATCAACATCATTATTTGACGGAGATTTCTTGTAAACAAATTCGATAACTGAACAAGGTCCCTGTTGGCGATTGACCTGAGATAACGTTATAAGTAAGTTATAGGTTAGTTTACCGGTTGTTATGAACTAAATAGCGATCGATCAATTTCCGGGTTTTTGTAATCCTATGTAATATTCAAATCAATATATAACGTATGACGTGTAAGACATTGTATATAGTGAATGTATGCACTCACAGTGTTTTTCAGATCAATCCGAGCATGGAGACCTGCTCCTTTGTGGAGATGCTCCGCTCTGACCTGGTGGCCAACATCAAGCCGTCTGCAGTAAGGGTCTACGACTACTATGAACCCGGTAAGTGATGATGCAATTTTAACAATCGTGATACATCGGAATCATCCGCAATAAATCGTCTGCTGATCCAGAGTAGCAAAATAACGAGCACTGGTTTAAATTGTTAACTAACGCAATAAAGTGTTTACACTGTTTGCTTGATATGTTATAAAACCGTTGATCTTAAAAAAAGGTATTAAACTTTTGATTAAAATATTATTCACCATAACACCGTCTAAACGGACAGCCATATTTTATTCTGGACGCAATATAAACTACTACACACATCAAATTATTAAATAATGTTTACCAGTGAAGCATATTCAATTTTGAATTTGGAGTTAATCTTAAGCAATTGTGCCGTTCCAGATCGTTTGCCTATGAATGTGTCTTTCAACAATTAAACGGCCAGTAAAGCAAACAGCAAACATTGTTGGATCAAATTGCTTGTGCAAATTAATTGTTAAAACAGTGTATGTCCTCGTAGTTTTGAAAACCTGTAGGAATTCTATAGTGTACAATTCTGTTTAATGGTGAGAAAAATATGTTTCTTGTTTTATCGACTATATATATTTATAAATCTAACAGGCAACAATTTGCTTAACTGGACATTTTAGTTTTGAGCATCCGGGCTCAAAACCATTTGAATGTTTAATTCTTAAAACGTGTTCGATTTCCGTTTGTGACAATGCTGTTTATTCAAACGCGTGTCATTTCAGAGCGTTTCAAGGCCCTGACCTTCTACCAGTCCTCCATCCTGAGGGACTCATCCTTCTGTGATATATGTGCCAACTGTGGCTGTTAAATGGTCACTATTTTAAAAGATGTCAGCAGCAAAGATCCATACTTGTGTTTGTATTGCTGTCAAAATAAATATAGAATTAATGCTTTGAATGTTAACAAAGTGAAACACCAGGTAAATCAGCAGGATATCGTTCTTTTAATCACTTAAATGGCCTGAATTTAAAACAAATATGAGCAACTGCAATACAAATTGACATAGGACAAACGAAAATGACAAACACGAACACCGATATTAAAAACTTACCGCATTAAATATGTTCATTCAAAGCACATTGAATAATACACTTTTTATTCCAACTCGCGCCAGTTCAGCGCGTTTCAAGGCCCTGACCTTCTTCCACTCCTCTTTCCCGTGACATATGTGCAAACTGTAGATGTAAAATGGTCAATATAATTAAAAAAATGTCCCAGCAACAAAGAGCCATACTTGTGTTTTCCTTGCTGTCGAAATAAATAAACAAATAAAGCTTTGAATAGTTAAGAAAATTAGTTGCATCAGCAGATCATTCTTATAGTTACTAGGAGGACCTTAATTAAAGGAAAGTGAGCAACATATTGACACATGACAGACGCACATTACAAACACGAATACCAACGTTTAAAAACTTGAGTCACCGAATTAGAATGGTTAATGCAAAACACATTTGAAGTTTGATTATACTTTATGTTTATTCAGATACATACATTAAAAAAAACATGATTGATGCAATTATAGTTTCGGAGCCGTCCATAAAGTACGTCACGCTCCAGAGGGATGAATGTGTTGTAAAAAAAAGTGTGACAGGGGGAGAGGAGGATCAGCCCATGTGTGGCGTCACATATTTATTTTTTAATTTTATTTATAATTTATTTTTTAGCAGAATTTTATAAATTTGAAAATAATTTTCTAAACTTTTGAGAAACATTTGAAGTAGTTTCATGCCAAAAAAGCATAAAATGCGTATCTCCTGAATGTATTGTTCACGATGACTCTTGCAATTTTTGTTTTTAAATTCAATCTAGATGGAGTAACTGCTTCAATTAATAACTGACAACTGTTGACAATTAACTATTGTACTATAAAAGTCATTTTAAATAATGTGATAGTTCATATTCATATACGGTTTAATAGTGAAGTGAGTTTAAAATAATTTTGATTAATTAGTTCTTAATTAAAAGGAATTTTTGTTAGACTGTGTGTCTAACTTTAGGGAGGGGAGATCCGAGATTTGTTACAGTTTGTAACATGTGGAGGGACGTGGTAAAACATGGTCGAAATAGCGTGACATACTTTATGGATAGCCCTGGTCAGGTGACGTTCTCGTATATGAACACAAGTATGGGTGAACTAGTTGTCCACACCATTAGATCCAAACAAGACTTTGGTCTAGATATTGTCAAAATACACATTCTAACCACATTTCATCAATATTGAGTTATAAATGAAAGTGGCAACACTGGTATTCTAAGATTAACCCTGAGGGACTCCTCCTTCTGTGACATCCGTGCCAACTGTGGCTTTTAAATGGTCAATCCAATAAACAAATATCAGCAATATAGCTTCGCATTCAGAGTATTTTGTATTTAATATATTATTATACAGATCAAACTCGTTTATTCGAGAGATTTGTGAACGGTTCTGCAAGTACTTAATGCTCTCACATACACGTGACCTTCGTGCAAGAGATTGGTTCTGTATTGCCCAAAATTTGACAAAATACAACACCAATAACCGGCTAGCCAAAAATCAGCTCAGCAATATTACCATTTTCAACCTTTTAACTTTTTCAAGGATCATGATACCCTAGAAAGGAGAACACACCATTGCTTTGTGAAATGTTTTTTATTAATAAAATGTTAAAGCGGGATCCCTGGAGGTCACGGATGCATTTGCCTATATGTAACGATAGTTATCTTTTTTATTCGAATCGGTGACCTAAACCGTGGAAATACAGTGTTTATTATGTTAGTTTTACCCGGTTATTACAATTTTCATAAATATTTGCGTAAACAATAAAGGGGCAAATTAAGTTAAAAATGGATATTCTCCCTTGTGATTAAGAGTTTCACAGCTCAAGTCTCTATCGTTATTTGCTCTACTTATTAGGACTTAAAATAACAGAGAATATTAACTAAGCTTTGATTACATATTCGTTTCTTTATTCAGATCTTGAACTACGAAACCTTGAAATTTGTATAAGTTTTCATGTCGGGTAAATAACATTGTTTTATTCACAAGTAAGTCTTTCTAGCTAAGCTTTTAACTAGCCAACCTGGGTGAAAGATGCTTACGCACAGAGTTTTACAATTCGTTTTATTGTAACTCTTTTATTGCAAAACAACATTATTGTTTGAAATAATGGATTTCAGTTTGACTTTTATCACTTTTCATAACAAACAGCAAGAGAGCACAGTGCAAATTAAAGAATAAAGTCCTTATCGTTTAAGCGTAATCCAGGTAATGACGTATTCGCGGCAGCTGTGTAGAGAGACACGTCGTATCGGCGATGCACACGTTTAGTACATTTAAAAGAACCTTAGAAGACTAAATTGATATTTATTGAATAATACTAATTATGTATTAACACGAAGACAGTTACATATATTTACAAACAATCAATTAATTGGTAACACATTTTAAAAAAATATATTGACATTCATTTTCATAGTAGAATTAGTCAATTACATTAATATTGAATATGAATGCATGTTAAATATAAATTCTTGCATTATTTTGTATTTAAGAAACATATTTACCCACTGTCATCAATTTAATACTCTCCGTAATTAATATATAGACAGACAGACAGTCATACATAATGTTTTATTGACGTAAACTTTACAGTTTTTTGTCATTCACATAATGTTCAACATATATATAGATATATTAATAGGAATGTGTAAATCAAAGGGAAACAGCTCGTCAACGTATGTATTAAGACAAATGCATACATTATTTCCCTTGTTAGCGATGCGTTAATGACTAGGCTTACGTTCAAGGTTAGTGTTGTATAAAGTTAAGTTTATTTATCGAGGTTTTAAAAACACGAATCGTCGTCGAGTATTAAATATTTTCGTTCCGAGCAAATAAACGTATCTTTAGTCAACACTTACCTAGTAATGTAATTTACCCGTGTTTTTCTGTATTTATTGTGATTTGTATTATTGAAAAAAGACACGTTTCATTCTGCATTGTCATTTCGTGCAATGCACATGTATCTATCGATGTTCAGATGTTAAATGACAATTAATTAATTTTCATAACACAATTGACATCGCAATTGTTCAATGTTCATTTATCAATTCGTTATGTAAACAAAGTCAATTTATTTGATGTTGCTCACTTGCAACAAGTTCTGATGCATATGAATAACACGATTCTTACGTGGTATGACAAAAACGTTTGCTTTAAAGGTTTATATTTAACCATGTTGTGATTGAGAGTGCTTAAGAGTCTGAACTTCTTTTGGCGATGTTCGCTAGGTAGCTAGCTATACAACAATAACCATCGCGTTATTCCCGTTTAATAATAACAATAAAGACTCTTATTTTATCGCATTAGCATTAAATACGCAGATATACACGGGACTTACATAAATGCACAGACTTCAACATTTATCATTCGAGTGTGATATTGACCTTCGAGACCAAAACATTCAACCTTGGTTTAAACAGTATTTATTAAGATAATGTTAGCATGACATCTGAATAACATTCATGCAATAATGGATTAGAAAAATAAATACTTTAAAATTCGACCTTAAAGTGTGACATTGATATCGAGCTATCTAGACTGATATTTGCCCTCTGAAAATCGATTCAATGACTTGATTATCTGAGCAACGTTTTTACATATTATTCTTCTGACGGACAAAAAGACTGACAAAGATCTTATCCCTGCAAGACATTGTATGCCTTATATAGGTTTCCTGCCACCACTAATATTAACATAACTCAACATTCAAATAAAACATGTATTTGATTGCTAACGTTTTGCATTTAAATATAATGTCGAGCTATTTTATGCAAAAACTTACAGTCCGCTTCCTTCAGCCAATTAAAGCTAACTGAACTGTACCCTTGACCAGACAAATATTATTCGCGATATGTCGTGATATTTATAGTATATATGAGAACGTGGATACCTAAAGCGTTATACAATAAAAATTGAATTTAACATTTGCATGGTATTCAGAGAATTTCTATTAGCATTCTAACTTCAAAATATAATTTACGGTTCTAACTGTCTTACTTTCGTACATCAAGGTTTATGACTGTGCATGTTTATGAGCATTTTCATCAGTCTTTTGGAGCATTCCCAATACGAATACAAGTAACTGAAGATTCGTGCGATTGTAAGTGTACATTTTCAGTCATTGCACGTTAGAAAATAACGTGGACAAATTAAGTTGTATTGCAGTCGCGTCTTAATGTAAGATTTTTCTTGTTTTTCTTGAGATGAATAGTGTTGAGACACACTGTATCACATTAAGAGTTTTTATCTCCAGTCATAATCATGGGCTCATTGAACCGCATGAATTTGTCTCAAAAGCATCTTTCCCAACAAAACACTTAACAAAAAACTATCTTTATTCTATATATATTTCGACACACAAATAAAACGAACAAGTATGGAGACAATTCAAACAGAATTCAAGAAGTCGAATTAAATTCTTAAAATTTCCAACAAAAACAAAAAAAAACTAAAAACCTAAAACATGTACAAACAAACAAGGACAGTGAGAGTTATATTAAAATCGAATGGCTAACACAATTAAAGAAGCCAAATTCAATTGTCAGCGAAACACTATTGCGAGCAACGATCGTCCAATAAATGGTAATAATCTCTCTGCAACCGACGAGATTCCTTCGACAACGAAATTGAAAATGAGTCTCCCTATACTTTTGTGTTCCATTGTTTCGCAACACGAGCCATTGACATCGTAGTAGATGATCAACGTCGATTTCGCCTCTTGGCAACCTCCTGGGGAAACCCACATCTCAGAGCGATCTCTAAATTTGATGCACAGTTGTGTCGCATTCATATCGTGGTAAGGAACACGCTGTACAGCATACCTAAACAGCTGATCATCTCTGTACGACAGATTGCTTTGAAACGGGCGTGCCTCCGATATGATTTTCTCAACTGTGAGGGTTTGGCTTGGTGTAGCCTACGAGGTGCTTGTGGACGATGATGACTGGCAAAAAAAAACTTAAATCACATACAAGCAACAAACAGCAGATTTCATGAGAAGAAACTTTCAATTTAAGCAAGCACACCAACAAAAAAGAATTACCTTGCTAGAACTTGACCCCATTTGTTTAGGTTATTTGTGTCTCCGCCTGAAATATAATATATAGGCCTATATCAATGGCATGTATACTAAATAATAAGTGATGACACTACTAGCATATTATGCTGGAAAAGTTATGCGATAGGATTCAGAAACCAGGCATCACACAACGAGCATAGAAAACAATATTCAATATGAAAAAGCATAAGTAATGAAAACATTGAACAATGTGAAAGAGTTTTGGACGACCAACACAAATCGGTATAAAACGACTCAAATAAATAAAAAGGCATGCTGAAGGCGGGCGCTTATTTTAAGTCATTCAAGCATGATCTAACTTAAAAGTACGAAAACTAAATATCGTCGTCACAAACCTCGTAGAAAGTATGATAAATGTGTTTTTAAAGACACATAATGTAGACAGAATCACGTAAACAAGAGCTTTCAGAGGAGAACTCGCTCGATCTTACTTTGCGAGTGCTCGAATCAAATTTTGCTAACAAATAACTAAGCTAGAGCATTTTCGCTTAAACGAGCAAACAGACAACAATATACTAAATATCACTTAAATACACACATAAAGTAGAAATATAAACAATTATTGCGCAAAAATGTAGAGAAAAGCTCGACATTGTTAAATAGGAAAAAAATGGAAAGTTATGTATTACACTAATACGAAAGCCAAATAAAATTGCTAAGAAAGATATATCCAACATTCTATATCAAGTCAGAGCTGGGATCCTTTAAAACGACCCAGAAAAGCTCGATATAGAAATAACCATTGTCACTTATATGCTATCTGTAAGATATGTTTAGGACGTTGCAAAAACAAAAAGTGTAAAGACAGCTAGAAAAAAGTGGTATTAAGACAACATATCGATTTGAGACGTTCGATATTCACTATTCTATTGAATTATTTAATGTTGACTTTGCTGCTTACTTTCGCATAACATGGGCATAATTCGAACAATATTTTAATTCCTTACATCTGTTCAATAATATCTTTTAAATATAAGTCCTACAAACAAATTGTTCTGAAAAGGTTCTCGAATAAATGTTATATAAAAATCGAAATACAACAAATCGAATAGGTAAGGCAATGAACACTTTAAAAACGTAAAATGTTTGACAGATATATCATTATTTAAGCACTTCATTACATATGTTCAGACATGAAACACATTTAATAAATAGCAAACATACCTTCTACCCTCTGTCCTTTACTGCAAACCTGCTCTTCCCCGTCCTTAGCTGCAATGATATCAGGAGGTAGTGTGTCTCTTTTATATACATCTCAATTCAAATGCAAAACAAAATTGTATTGCCATATATGGTACTAAATGAACAAAATGAGGACATTGAAATTCCACGTAATGCGATTAGGTGCATGACGAAACTGAAACTATATGCAAAACGTTATATACTAGCATAATATTTAGTTTATCAACCCATGAGAACGTAGAATGTTGAACAAAGTTTCATCACTCAACATATTGTCATATTGTGTAGTGCATGTGATACTGAATTGACGATGACATGGACATTCCTATTATTTTGATTAGGTGCATGCCGAAACTGAAACTGTTGGGAAACATGTGACATATATTGAAGTGAATGTGATAGTGAAACACATTCCACATTATTGCATAAACTCTATCTATAATGCCCTCTGGCGGGGTGCAGAAACTGTGCAAAAGGAGGGCTTGCACGGGAGAAATCGTGTATTAACAAGGCGATTCACGTGCCGTTCAAGCCCTGTAATGTGTTTTTCATATCCATTAATTAAAATAACATTGAAAACAATATTTCTTGTTCATTCTATATCGACAAAATAAATCCTCATTTCCTTCTTTGCGCGGCTGCATTTCAAATTTGCATTAATCCTTTTTCTTAACACATTTTAAATCAAAAACTGCCTATCCGAAGGTAAAGCCTCGTCATTTCTGATCATGACAGAGTGAGGCATATGTAAAACACAACACTCAACTGTATGACGTCATATGAAATAATCGTTTTATTTTGTCGATATCGAATGAGCAGGACATATTGGTTTCAATGTTATTTTAATTTGTTTTGTAATGTGTGATATGTGTGTATGCAATAATAGCGAAAATACACGTTTTTGAGGACATGATCATCTGCGGGCGCTCTCAAAATCCGTTCCTGCCGCAGGAACGGATTTTCGCGCCCGCAGATGATCATGCCATCGAAAACGTGTATTATCCCTATAAAGAATTAAATGACGACATTGAAATTCCTTGTATTGCGATAAGGTGCATGTCGAAACTGAAACGGTATGACGACATTGAAATTCCTAGTATTGCAAGTAGGTGCATGTCGAAACTGAAACTGTAGGTCAACATATTGACATGTATAGTAGTGAATGTGAAAGTGAAACACATTCATCGAAGAACGAAATGACCACATGGAAATTCCTAGTATTGAGATGAGGTGCATGCCGAAACTATTGTAGGTAAAAAGTTATATACCAGCATAATATTTAGTTTATCAAATTGGTTGTACAGTTTCAAAAAAGTGGATACTTAGGAAAAATATCTGCAAGAAATGGGAATTGTCTTTGCAAAAATTGGCGATATTTTCAAAACACATGACAAACCACCAAGAAAGGCTATCGAGCATGTGACCGGTGGCGACCATGTTATATGAAAACCTAAGATGAAAGAAGACCGAAGCAATGAGGTTTCCCTTAACGCAAATAACATGGAAAAGAATTCCACAAATTCTGTCAAGAATTTCGAAGAAAAGGACACCAAGAACATGGAGGTAAACTTTGAATAACAGCAGCATTTATAAATAATAAAAAATGTACTCAATTGCTCCATGCGCGATTTTTAAAACTTTAATATGCAAGCCATTCGATTTTCACAATATTTATTTAAATGTAATAAACATTTATAAAACATTTAGATTTAAGTTTGTTAATTGGAGGTTGATAAAATATGTGATATGACTATTCGTATATAAATCTTAATGTGTATACAAAATCAAATGTACCATATTATTTTTAGGACTGAAACCTCAGCTGAAACAATCGACAAAATAGCGCTCGCCAAAGCTATAATTAAGTTCTGTGGAAAGTGTATCTGGAGATTCCGGTTGTGTTCGAAGTCTCCTTCAAGCAGTCATAACATTTGTGTCGGAAGATGAACAAACAGAGTGGAGTAACGCCGAAGTGCAGATTTAAGACAAAGACTATGAGATGTATAAAGTTTCTGCTGGCAAGGGTCGAAACAAAGTTATCGCTTCAATTTATATTCACGGACAGTCACACGTGGTTCGCCAAAAGAAAGGCCGATTTCATTGGAAATTTTTGTAAATATGCAATTGACGTTGCCTGATGTATTAAATTCAATTATTATCAAGACTTTTATAATCAACAGCAGCGACCTTCGTAAATGCTATTAACAAAACTCTTATTTGCTCCTAAAGAAGTTTAATTAAAACTGCTACAAATTAATATATCATTAGAGATTGTTCGTGTTTAGTTTCATTGATACAATATTCATACAATAATTATTGAAACGAAATCAAACTTGATACTATCGTGTATTTCGATCGAGGCAAAATTCTGAACGACTAAATGTCTCCTAATAAGGTCTTACAAAACTGTAAACAATAACGTACATGTGTAAATGCACCATTTGAAAGTCTTACATTAAAATCCACATTGATTATTCACAATAATCCACTTCACTAATCAAAGTGTGAATTATTTTTGAGCTATTATTTTTGTTGTGTTGGCAAAAGAGGGGCACTACCTTAAACACAATACTAAAGGAATGATCATTTTGCTCTTAACACCACCTTTATATATCGGAATGATTATTCAATAGACACTTTTATTTGTCTTTATTTAATTTCAGAATTACTTTTTATGACGAAAACCCGTATATTTGTACGGAAGTCACAACAAAAACAACTCCGCTGTCCCTCGTACGTATTTATCATCATATCGGGTATTTATGTCGTCACACGGTTAGATAGCACAAATTTTAAATAAACTAACATGAATACATATATATCTAAACTGCCATCAAACGCTACACTCACTGAGGTTTTAATCGATTTTAATAAATTGTTCTTCAGACCCAAAATATGCAAATGTCACAGCCATGTTTAAGCATTATCCATTTTTTCTTCGTTTAAATCGATTTAACTCTACAAATTAAAATAGTGTAAGGGTCAGATCACAACAAAAACTCAAACAAAAGATGGTATCCAAACCCACGAATTTTAAAATATTGATTACGTCTGACCAAAACATCCTCAAGCAGACTTTCACACAACAACAAATCGAACAAGAAAAGAAGTTGAATATGAAAATTATTTCAAGATAGATAGATAGAACATTTGGGCTTTAAATGATGTTTTCCATCATTTGTTGACATTGCATTACAAAGAATCGATTGATTTGTTTGCAGATTTAATAAGCAGGTAGCGTAGGTTTGTTTGCGAACCAAAAGCAATGGGACATTAATTTAATATGACGAGATGAGAAAACCCGCGAGATTATCGGGTTAAACTAATTGTATATGTAACTTTAAGCTATTAATTTCCTTCAAAGTTTGCGATTCATCTAATTCATATATTGAAAATACGTCTTGCCACTGATCGGTCTCGACTTTGCTACAGAAGAAAATAATTGCATTATAAAAATGGTTAAATTGTACTTAATTTCGTGTTTGTTCCATACAATGCAATAAAAATCCACATAAAACAACGCTACTCAATACTTCGTATATCACCCCAAACGTTATCATGTGTAATCTTCATACATATATTGAATTTCATTAGTTCATGGTGTAAAAGTCGATTAAAGACACACTTTTTAAGAATTCCAGTGGGCGTGATTATTTATAGTCCGTATATTGTGTGTTTTGTCGAGTGTTTATATTTCAAACGTGTTATTTGATCTTTTTTCAGACTACTCTTATAATAAGAATTTAAAAAGCTGATCTTTACCTGATACCAACATGCCTGATGTATATATTTTATTCAGGACAGAGTGCGTTTATATAAATCGATAAGTGGAGGAACGCGTTAAACTATGAAACAACTCAGCAAGGCTTGCCGTTGTTTTGTAAGCCTTAACGTATTGATTATAAATCAATATTGCAGTAGTCTTCTCTATATGAACCGAGAATAAACCGACACTTTACCAAACATAACTTTCAGAAATGATACTCAAACATTCAAAATTACAGTTACTTGCATGAACACTATTAATTTCGTACACAAAATAAAAAGAAATAGTTTTCAATCAAAATTACAGATGGAACGAATATGTGCACTGATAAATACTTCGTGTTTATCAACAATATTTAACATATACAATCATCGATGTGACTAGTGATAAAGGACTATACAAGATTTCGACATATTTCAAAACAGATTCAAAGTGCACAATGCCTGTGTTAACAGCATGTGAATAAGAAAAATAAACCAATAACTGTTTGAATAATCTACGGAACGTATCAACTGAATTGACCTGAATTTGAATTAAACGACAATATGGGTGTTTCTACCCTATAGGCATAGACAAATACGTTTTGAGTTTCATCGAATCCATATTATAAGTGTCTTAGATGTTATGCAGAAAGAAATTCGTATTCAAATGGCAATAGCTCCGTCAAACAATAATTTGAAAGGATAGACCTGGTAATATACGCATCACAATCCTTAAAGAAAACAGCATGTTAATGTTCATTAATTGAGAGCATTAGTCTGAAGATCTCGCGCGACAACGAAACATTCATTAGAAAATGATTTAGTAGTTATCAGACGGCACAAAATCACTTAAGCGGAAATACGGATAATATTTATGGCCTGACCAAATTCCATTAAAATTAGAATTCGGACCGACTGCTATCTTCCAAGTTACCATCAATCGAATTTGCATGATCGTAGGTCAAAACGTTGTAAAATTAAGACCAACGAACAAGGGTAAACAGTATACCCACTCTTACCCGAATGGATTAATAATACTTGTATCTTTTCAAATACTTACATAAGGAGTTTCGAACCGCTTTTGTTTCAAACGAGCTTATCTGTAAACCCAAGCGTGGGGTTTATCTGTTTCAACTGCTTTGGGGAGGTGTAACACTTTGTGTACTGTACTCTACTAAAACAGTAGATTAGACAAACTTAGATGGAATCCGTGTTATCTGTTTATTTATCTGAAGTTAAACTCCTGTAGAAGCTGATTTGTATATATCACATGACTAGTGACAAGGGCAAATTTCATGCAAACTTTATCTGTTTGTTGCATTGATATTTTAAACTTTACAGGAGTCAAGTTATTTATTTTAGGGCTGAGCATTACAAATAATATCACTATTTAATAGACGCCAATGCTAAATACTCGCAATTGTCGATGTTATAATGAATTGTATGATTGTTTTATCTTTGATAACATGTGTCTGTAAACAAAGCGTTGCAAAATCAGCCACCATAAAAAAACGAGGCTCTTTACATTTCCTTTTACACAAATTAATCAAGTTTAAGCCTTGGCTGCGTTTATATCTCCTGTTAACAAAAAAAAAGTAAAACAGAAATGGTGTATTTAACAATTAAATATTTTTATAGATTTGGGTTTAAAATTGCTTTTATCTTTATGTATTCCAATGATTTTATAGCAAATGTAATACAATTACACAAAAAATAGAGACACATGTTAGCCTTGAACTTGCGCAATTCAATTGTCATTGAATTATTTCTCTAAATATAAAAAAAATAGATCTAGACCAAAAGTAAAAGAGAGCTTAGTCAGCTACAAAGAAAAACGGACATGTAAAAGCTCTCTTCGGAGGAATGTTACGCCATCCCCGCACAGAAGCCCGAGAGTCAAATAATGGATACGGTACATTACTTCAAAAATCTTCATTTAAACCACATGACCTACTGATTTCATATTTTGTTTTTGGCAGTTGATACAAGACAGCGGTCCTCCACAAAGATTTTAAATCATACACCTAACTGGCCACGACAAAGGGTCACATGTTTGTTCAATTATGCCACTTTGGTCGAAATTGGTCCTGCCCGGGATGTGGGAGGTAAATATATTATATTGACTTGTATAAAAACTCTGAAATCACAAAAGCCACACCTCTAATATTGTATATTTGGGTTTAAACCATTTGAAAGGCACACCAAATCTCACACTAAGAAAAGAATGTGATCCAGATCCATGTAGTTGAAGAACAGAAATCTCTTACACAAATCGGGCTGATTTTGGTAGTTGTATTGCCTATCAACATATGGTAAAACATATTTACTGACACACTACAACACATGCTCCAATCTGTGAGCAAGTCGCGTAAATAGAAATTAGGTCATCCTTATCAAAATTTGACGTTTCCTGTCAAACATTATGTCCCTTGTCGTACTGTTCATTAATAATAAAGATAATCCTGTTTAACAATTGATATTTCCACTCACATGTTACGTCGCTTGCCTTCTCGTCCATTTAACGTTAACAAGAAATATCTTTATAAAAAAAAAGATAGGTCACATGCCTCAGGCTCCAAGAAGTGCCTACTAGAAATTCAGTGCCAGTCAATTTAACACGTTTGAATTAGCTGGCAATGCATACAATGTGACAATGTCCTTTTATAGGTATAAAATGTCATTATAATACCGTAATGGCAATACGACATAATACTAATTAGATTCAGAATTTAAGAAAACCTTAAGAAACCTTGTTGCATTGGCCATAATGGTAAGCGTATTCAATCGTTATTGCGGGATTGAAGCTCGATGACTGCTTTTCAGAAATTTAAGTTTGGAAAAAAAGTTTCGTTCGCCGGTCGCGTTTGTGATTATTAAGCATCTGTAAATTCGTAGTGCAGTTAAAACGCTTGGGAATGTAGACTAAATCATGTTGTCTCAAATGAGTTCATATGGTTGCGATGCAGGTAGTGTATTATAACAATCTTCAAACAGCTATGCCGCCAATGCGAAATACTTGAAGTGAACCATTTCTTCCTTGGAAATGGATACCAATGCCATCAGATAATTTTCTCGAAATGACTCGTTTGCATGTCTGAATTCGTCATCTGTTTTGGATAGAAATTCCACTAAATATCTAAACAACGACTGAATTTTGCCGTTTACTTGAATGCGGCGGTTAAGCTCAGCAGATAGTTAAACCAATATCGGTTAATATGTTAAAATCCTGATCTTGTCTTTTCCGAGATGTATAACTACTCCCGCGTTACCATTGGCGTGATGTGGTTTTCGCTTGCGCAACCGATTACAGTCGTTAGAGTACCATGATAACATTTTCTCGTTTGCCTTCTCTTCGTATTCATCAAACAAATCTCTCTGTGATGTTAGAAAATCTGACAATGATTTCAACATAGTGACGGCCGTTTGGAGTTCGATCGTTTCTTTCTGTAATGGTTTGCTGACTGCATTGATTCTTTCCAAAATGACAGCTCAAAAGATTGACATAACGGCTGTTTCCTTTCTCCACGGGTCTTGTAATAGACATTTGGCTTCGGATTTTGCTTCACATCGTGTGCAATGACCACCATAGCCTTCTGGAAGCTGCTGTAACCATATGACATCGCTATATTGCTGACCTTTTCTATAAGAGTGATCATTTTACATCCACAGTTGGCACAGGTGTAAAAGAAGGAGGAGTCCCTCAGGGTTAATCTTAGAATACTCTTGTTGCCACTTTCGAAGCCACATTTATAACTCAATCTTGATGAAACATGGTTAGAATGTTTATCTTGACAGAATTTAGACTAAAGTCTTGTTTGGATATAATGGTGTTAACAACTAGTTCTACCGTGCCATTGTTCATATACGAGAACGTCACCTAACAAACTATAATTGCATGTATCTTGTTTCATTAAAAAAATATTTGTATCTGAATACACATACATTATACCATCGAGTCTGTTTTGCATTAACCGTTCCAATTCGGTGACTCAAGTTTTGTAACATTGGTATTTGTAATGTGCGTTGTCATGTGTCAATATGTTGCTCACTTTCTTTTATTAAGGTCCTCCTAGTAACTAAAAGAATGATCTGCTGATGCAACTGACTCTCTTACTAGTCAAAGCTTTATTTGTATATCTATTTTGACAGCAAAGAAAACACAAGTATAGGTCTTTGCTGCTGACATCTTTTTGAGTAACCATTTAACAGCCACAGTTGGCACATATGTCACAGAAGGATGAGTCCCTCAGGATGGAGGACTGGTAGAAGGTCAGGGCCTTGAAACGCTCTGAAACGGCACATATGCACATGTTTAACGCCAAATGTAAGATTAAATATGCATCCATGGCAAAAAAGAGCAATTATTTGATTTTTACAGTAGATCATATTCCACATTAAGGACATGATTGTCCTCTTGGCGTTATGGTGAAACATATTCAAAATTGAATATGAATTACTGTCAAAAAATATTTAATTATTTGATTTGTGTACTTGATTATATTGCGTCCAGATTCAAAACATGGCTGTCGTTACGGTGGACACTATGTTAATCATTAGTTTAATACAATTTGTAAAGATCAATTATTTAATAGCATTTCAAGCAAACAGTGTAAACGCGTCATGGTGTTAGTTAACAATTAAAATAAGTGCCCGTAAAAAATTGCTACTCTGGATTAGCAGACGATTTTATTGCGGAGGATTCCGGAGATAGTCGTTGTTTCACGATTGGTATAATTATATCTTAACTTACCGGGTTCATAGTAGTCGTAGACCCTGACAGCATACGGCTTGATGTTGGCCACCAGGTCAGAGCGGATCATCTCAACAAAGGAGCAGGTCTCCATGCTCGGATTGATCTTAAAACAAAATAAGTTCAAATATGTGGTACCCTGGTCATCGTAAGAGGAGGAAACCTCTATAGGCTTACTCGGTTTGTCATCCTGATACCGCAAACATTAATTGATTATAAAGAGTGAACAACTATAAGTGAAATTGTCATTATCATTACCGGTATATGACAAACCGATCCGTGTTACACCTGTTGAAAGGTATACATGCTAATACGACGAATACGAATATATCCACTTCTACCAGTGTGCGATGGAAAGGTTGAAAGTTGATTTAATATGAAACACCTTTATTTAAAGTACCTCGTCATAGTATAGGACAACAGTTTTCCGGTCCTTGATTTCAGACTTCCTCGACAAAGAAATATCAGAGAATCTGCTTTCGAGATCCGCCTCAAATCCAGTGGGTACATCAATTTCTACGACGGCCATGCCCGGACCGTGGTAGAACGCATACAGGTACCTGAAATATGGGGTGTGCGTCTGTATATTATAGTGAGTCATTTGGCTAAAACTTTATGTATTCTTTGAAATGCAGAAATGTAAGCCGCACATAGAGGAAAAGAGGAAGATTTAAATTAAAACGTATACATGATAGGTTCAAGACAAATATACATTGATTGATCGCTATTCAAAAACGTTTATACATCATTCGTAAATTTACCACAATAAATGTTACGTATATCTCGCTAAAATGTAATAAACAAACAACATATTTTTCAAGTAGATATTTTGTATATGTTTATTTTACATTTGGCATGTGTCGGGTGTCTGCACTACGAATTTACAGATGCTAAATAATCACAAACGCGACCGGCGAACGAAACTTTTTTCCAAACTGAAATTTCTGAAAAGCAGTCATCGAGCTTCAATCCCGCAATAACGATTGAATACGCTTACCATTATGGCCAATGCAACGAGGTTTTTAAGTTTGATATTATTTCTTTCTCGATAAATACTTACAAGCAAACTATACGAAAATATACAACACTTCAGGGATTGTTTTCCTTAATTCTGAATCTAATAATTATAATGTCGTATTGCCATTACGGTATTATAATGACATTTTATACCTATAAAAGGACATTGTCATATTGTTTGTCTTGCCAGCTAATTCAAACGAGTTAAATTGACTGGCACTGAATTTCTAGTAGGCACTTCTTGGAGCCAGGGGCCTTTTCCCCTATCTTTTTTTTTTATAAAGCTATTTCTTGTAAACGTTAAATGGACGAGAAGACAAGCGACGTAACATGTGAGTGGAAATATCAATTGTTNAAAAAAAAAAAAAAAAAAGGCATTTGAAATTAGGATCGCACACAATGAATAAATATAATTAAGTACGGAGTTACACAAAAATAGCTTTAACAAAATATTGTCTGTAAAAAAATAAAAGTGAAACTCAATGCATGGAAGTAAATTTAAATGCTGAAACACAAAGTAAAGTTTAGCAAGTACTTTTACATGTTCGCCTGCAAAAGAGCTTGGTTGTTACTCTATAATAACATCATTCACTGATTATTAAATGACTAATGCATCAAAATGCAACATTTAAAGAAAAAAATGTTTGTAGTTGTGTGCGTTATAACACTAATACGAGAGGATAATTATCAATTCATGTTTGGTAAAAAAATACTTGAATTGTTGTTGATTTATAATTGTTAATGTTTGGTTTGTTAATGCATGTGCGCATTTTCAATTGAATTAAACCATATTACACGTACGCGGCTTTGGTAAAGAAGAAACGGATACACAAGCCTTATATCAAGGTTAAGAACCGGGGCTAATTCGGGAATCGACGAACTCCAAATGCACGATGATCTCGGAATAGAGTTTACATTACAATCATCTCAGTACTCTGCAGCTTCTAAAGGAATCTACGTTGTACGTGTTAAACATGTTTTCGGTTTTAGACACTTGTTTACATTACCATATTGACACGTGACCTACATTACCATATTGACACGTGCCTACATTACCATATTGACACGTGACCTGTGGCAATGTATACACACATAACTAAATTATGATTATACTAAACCCTCATTAATGTTACTTTAACATAATACGCAAAAGAAAGATGACGATGGAATCATCAAGTTTGTATGTTCATGAAAAGCTACTACCATTGTCTCCTGTTATGTATTTGTCATATAAATAGTGTGGTCATACAATGCAAAATGTTTTAAACAATTGGTATTGCGCATGTGTACGGTTGGATTTTAATTTTAAAAATTACCTGATCTTTTCGTTTGAGTGTGAAATTCTCTCTATATATTGAGACAAAAGGCTAGGTAAAACGATGGAAAAAGGAAACCATTGACATGATTTAAACAACATTGATCTATAATTAATTTAATTGTTTGTTCTTTTATACAGTGAGCCTTTATTAACGGCTTAGAGTGGGTCTTCATTCTGCATATGCCTTTTTATCCTCCAAAAGCGCGTTTTTTAAGATTTGCACGCTTGACAAATCGGAGCTGCCGACTGCCTTGACAATTGACACTTCGCAATTATTTATCGCTACGTTTGTGAATGACTTTTGCATTGATGAACTTGACGAACAAAAGAAGAAATATATCCTATATCTATGTGTTAAACAGAAAATGGCTCACTGTTTAAAGTATCGAGTTGATTTTTTCGACTTAAGATTCTTTAAGATTGTTTATAAGTACACACAACAAGACAAATATGTAATTGGCTGTTTTTAGATTTAACACATGCAATGCATAATACCATCCGGCTTTGTAATAATTAAATCATATTAATTTTGTGTGGACTTAAAGTGGACACAGCAAGTAAAGCGAAGCCCATTTCAAGGCATTAAAATGAATTAATATGTGCGTTATCTAACTTAAACATCGTCATCATGTGCATGCTCATTAAGGCCCGTTTAAACGTTCTACTAAATGACCTAAACTAATATGAAATTAATGATACGGTTTGTATTAAGTGCGTACCTGTCATATTGAACTGTTTTTCACTTTAAACATAAATATCCGATATTCATCGACAGAGTGTCAATTATGTGGCAAAAATGTGGTATATTGCTTGCAAAACAAAACCAAAGGGCCATAACTATAAAATGATGTCATGAAGTTTTTTTAATTGTGTAATGCGATGTGTTCTTATCTTCTTACAAGGGGTTAGGTATTAATTTCTATGACAACTTCAAATAAATACAATGCTTTGACAAAAATAAATGTCAAAGTTTGTAATTCTTNAGATTTTAACCGGAAATAACAACTAGATTCATTCGCCGCAATTACTTGAACACAAAATTTGGGTTTTAACTGGATGTTTACAATCTTGTGAAAAACGAGCATTTTAATACGTTTCGCAAAACATACTTCGATTTAGCAAATTGGTTTGACAATGATATATAATGCGAAGAACTGTTCAACGAGATTCATGACGGTAAAATGTTACTAACTACGAGAATTGATGCTTAACCATTGCCACCTTTGGAATTTATTTATTTCATTGTGTCGTATGTTGATGATGTCTTTCTCAATTTGCACAATGCTCTGGAAATTCTTTTAACAATGACAGTATCAATAGCCAGTTGCAAGCGTTCTTTCGGCAAGCAGAAGCTCATGTTCTCATATATAAAGGCATCGATGGGACAAGATCGTCCCTGCGATCTTGCACTTCTCAGTATAGAAAAGGAAACAGTTGAAAAATAGACTTTGATGCTAGTATTGATCCATTTGCGGGCATTAAGGCGAGACCAATCAGTATGATGATTGTGTTAAATTGGCGCGTTGGGTGCTGTTGATATTATTTTTGTTGTCGTTGTAGAAGTTTGCATTTATTTTCTCCAAAATATCTTCTTATGGCGTATTTTAGCTCAACGGAGTACAACGTGCTGTGCTAATGGTGAGCTTTTGTAATCGCCTTTTGTCCGTTGTGCGTCGTCAACATTTGCCTTGTTTGATGATAGTGTTATTATTTCATATTGACCAATGTGCTCTTATTTTTCGATGGCACCGAATACTGTACTCCAATGTTTCACAGGGATGGGGGACACACAATTTATACATTGTATCCGGGCGCCGAATACGGTCGCTACGCCTCTGAAGTCGAGGCAATGTTTCAAGTGTTCCATTTACGGAGAGTTACACAACCAACTGCCCAAGTACGGTGGAAAAATGGTAGATATATAATCATGTGATCATAATAAAAAAAATAGTTGTACAAATATTTGGCTTATTCATTTGAATAATTATTTTTTCAATTTTGTTTGTGTTCATATCTGTTTGGTACTTTCAATACCATTGTTCGAGGGATTCAATGAACTTTGTAAAACAACATTTCAGTAAACTGTGGCTTGATATTAATTTACTGAACATTATGTTTCGATGTCCTTTGATGTGTTTATATCTTCCCGTGATCTATAGACAACGAGAAATACAATACGTACACTGAGACAATGTGCGTGTCGTTTCTGTTTTGAACAATAGAATGACTGGACCGAAACTGTCAAGTGAATGGTTGTTTAAGTAGGTCATGTACACCTTGTTTGCGATGGTTTGTAGGGCATTTTGTTCCTATGAGTATGTAGTCGTTATCAATAAAGAAACAATTGCACTAAAGCAAGGCTCTGATAAACGTTGTCCCTGGCACAGTTAAATACTCTAAATATACAGTACGCGAGCAGATATTTGCAAATACTTACAGTACATGTTATTTTTATAAATAAATATTGTCTGAGTAGGCATTTTAATTCCAATACTATAGGAATGTTAAGAGAGCTGAGGCATTACAAGTACACCAGCCATGACTCTATGAGAAAGTACCAGAACGCGAACAGGGTTGTAAGTAAGGAGATGATGGAGGAAAAATTAGGATTGTATGTAAGAGCAATTGACCCAGCATTGTCAAAGAACTGACCACAGGCAGCAGTAAGAATAAAAACAACACCCCCAATACCTTCACGAAACCCAAGGCCAGTGTAAAAGCAGACGCTGACGGGAACCTCCTGACTGAGAGTGCCCGAAGTCCTGAACGGGAGGACCGAATACTGCAGCTGCGAATACTGCAGTTGCAGTTGCAACTCTATAACTACCCGCTTTGACCAGTCTCCTTCATAACGATTTCAGACCTGAAGCGGGTCCAACCATTCTAACGGCAGACGTGGAGGAGACAGTACCCATTCTAAAGGCGGGAAATCTGATTGAGCTCGGATGAGAGGCAGCGACTGCAGCAATACTCATCCCCCTATCGATAAACTGTGAAAGAATTGCTACACCATCAGCCTCATCACCCGTCCCAACAAAGTCATACTACGCATCATCCTTTCCCAATAAAAAAGTAAGCCAAGGAACTACTAGCGGAATAACAAGCTGGATTAAGAGCTAAGCGGAGAACAGTGGAACAGATCTTCAACTGCAGAGTCATGATTGAAAAAAACATGTATCACCAACGTGAGTTCTTTTATGAGGCATGATGGCCTATGGCAGATTTTGATAAGGTTCAAAACTGACGAATGGCTGGTAACAGTCATGCAAGAAATCTACTATGGAAAAGTCAGCAACGTAGTTTTTAGACAGATGCATGACTTCTTCAAGACATAATAGGCCAAACGTCAGGGATGTCTGCTCTCCTTCGTTCTGTTTTACCGTTATATACATGGTGCAAAATAATGCTGATATGGTTGGCGACATAGCAATGCTAACGACGAGGATTATGGTGATAATTACGACAATCTTATCAAAACGATACCGATGCTGAGAACAGTGGTGATGGATAATTATACAGATCATGATGTTTGTGTTGCTGATTGTTGTGATGAGGAGAAAGAGCGAAAGGAGGATTGAGACAAGGTAGAAGGATAAAGGTGATTTACCTATGAAACCGACTTGCATGTTATGATCGCAAACATCAAATATCGTAAGCAGTGTTTTGTTCAATATAAAAGTCATGTTTACTTCTGAAGTTGCAAAGTATGGTGTTAAACACAAATATAAGGTTGGAACTAAAGGGTAGTGTAACACAATTCTTCGTTTTTTATCAAACAAACTTAAATTATATTGGTGTTTAAGAAATGTAACTACGTGGGTGTTAACTATTCAGCTTATGAAACATGTTACAAGAAATGTGTGTGAGCCAAATAAAAACCAATAAAGAGTACATCATGATGAACTTACACGGATCAGTAATCGTTGTTTCGATGTTTTTTTTTTAAAGCATTTAATTTCGCGAAAATGACAAATTTGAGATATATAAGCTTGTGTTCAATTTCATGTTTTGACAGCTTTTAAGAAAAACATTCATTTATATCGATACCAAACTTAACATACAGCCTTTTGTATTCGTATATTTAAAATCGATATCATTATGTATTAATAATAACTTTAAACAATGAATTAATTATCGTTTGGCTATCATATATTACAACATGATTCAATGGAATGCACACAAACAACACATTTGAACGACCAAAAATAAAGTTCAAGTAATCAGCAGACAGAAACTATTTCAAACGCATAATTGATCAAGTACATACACGAAAATTCAAAAGCATCGAACATATTAGAGCATATTTCTTACTAGTGCTTTGGGGTGGTAAAATGCATATTAGAACATGTTTAGAGCCGTATAAGAATTAATGTGTATTAATTGATAGGCATACATGTTTGCATGAAAAATGTTCATCTTTAATATATCGAATACTCGTAACAGAAAATCATCAAAGAGTGATCCGATGTAACCATTAAAGCGTAAATGCATTTGGGTTAACCGATTGTGGTTGCTTAGTTACTAGCAATATAAAAACATGTAGATATGCAACGCATGGCTGTTTTACAATATGCCACCCTAAGAGCCGTTCTTCAGCGTCAATTATTTAAAAACAAGGCTTTTTCAAAATGATAGCCAAATATCAGAGAGTACGGTTAGGAACCGATTTTAGCTTAATTGAGAATGCTACACATTATGAGCTTCTTGAATCCTCTTTAGTCAGTCGTACGTTCTCTATCTTTCGTATATTTTCATTCAATAGACAACCATATTAGTATTCCCGTCGTCCAAACAAAGCTATTTGTGAATAAAAATAGAACGTTGCTTCTTGCCTGTTTTAATTACTTGCATTGAAATAATATAAACATACCAGCACCAATACATAACTAACAGTGTACTTACATAATACGATGGACAGGAATAATATTAATATTAATTTAAATATTCCAAAACGGCCTCCATACCCGGTGTTCACAAATCAAATGCGCAATGTGCACCAAACCATGTAATATCACCACGCGATCAGTTAGTTCACTACTGATCAGATAGGCTTTTTTATAGTTACAAACGTATTGGATTACTGCGTCGGGTTTCTTCCACAATGGATTGACATTGTAAAAGCTTCTGTCAGAAACTAAATAATCGTCTCACTACCGCGGGGAATAGGATACAATAGTTAAAGGATCAACGCCTAGAGTATATTTGAGTGCAATTGCAGTAATTATTAAATTGTCGAAGACAAACAACTTGTTATTAAAAAAAGTTGAAAAGATCACTTGAGTTTTAACTTTCTATTTGACAGTAAACACCGTCAACACTATTTTATTTTTATTTTTCATGAAACCAACAAGTTTAAAAGTTTGTGTATGTACTATTATATTACGTTAGTGTTGCATCCCTTTAACACTGTATTGACATTCTTGATATTAAACATTATAATATTGTCAAACTATTTACCACAGATTTTTTCTTTAAAGGGAGGACATCATCATACACTTGACTCATTGGTAAGTATACACAAATGATTGTTTATATCGTTTTAAACGCTGTATGTTGCATTAGTAGTTTCGAATCTGTATTTGAACAAATATATAGGATGTATTCAAGATATATAACAACATTTGTAACAATAGAAGTCTTTGTTTTATATTTTTGCCATACGTGAGTACTTATCCGTCTAGTGTATATACTGAAAGTATAGACCAAAATGTAATAGTACCATATGATGAGATTCGAAAGATCTACATGGGGTCACCATATAATAGCAAAATATGTTATTAAAGTTAAACTTCATTACAGAACATTATGATTCTTGATAGAGACGGTAAATTGCTTTGTCATTATACAATATGTATTAATGATTTCTTGTATGTCAGTTGCGATGCTCGATAAGTAGCATTTATCTTTTAAAAATATGTATGCTGGTAAACAAATCACCCATTACTAACGATCGTTTATCGTAACGGTCGCCTGGTGTTCAGGTATGGTTATACAGCATTTACGATTGTCTATCAAGGGAAACATTAAATGTATTTTAGATTGATATTGCTTGCTTACTGATGATCCATTAAATCGCGGATCAATTGCAACACAATATATTATCATTACTAAAATATGATTTATTTGTGCATATTCAACATTTTAAAGAAATATGTGTGAAATCATTGAGCTATTACGAAAATGAAACTGCTGCGTTAGAAGTGTTTTTAAATGTATAACCTCTTGACAAAACTTTCCGACGCGTAAAACTTAAACCAAAAGAGAAACTGAGGTGTCATAATAGTATGAACATCCCGAAACCCACACTGTCTTGCGTGTTTTACTGTATATAATATCGAGGATAATTACTGTGCGAAAATATCAGTGATTATGTTTGTATGCAAATGCAAACATCAGTAGTGTATTGACACTTTGAAGATCATCAGTGAATAAACATATGAAAGATAATTGATGAATACAAATAGCGAATGTCATTAGTGGCAAGATATTGAGGGTCATTATTGTATGGCAATGTCAATGTAATCGTTTCATGAAAAGGGCAAGGTTATAAGTGTACGAAAATAACAATGGATATTAAGGCATTAGACCTAAACATTAAAAATATCATTACGTTATAAACATGTGAATTTAATGCCCATGTTGCGAACATGTATAATGTCACTTCTACATTAAACAGTCCAATGATAGTGCCCACATGTCATATCACATAAGGGCATAAACAGTTAATATATGAATATGTTGAAGATCATTTTTGAATGAATCTATAAAAGGCATAACTGTATAAAAATGTTCCAGGCTATTTCTTTATGAAAATAGCGAAAATCATTTGTGCATGAAAATATTTGAAGATCATACACGAATGAAACATTTGACTATTATAAGAGTATGGACATTTGTATACGTATAAGGCAGGCAGTTAAGCTTGAGATTATTAATATGAAGAAAACAAAACAGACAGTATTGCTATTAACACTACCTATGGCTTAAAATATCGAAGTGAAATGATGTCAAAATATTCGCATGAAATCGCAGAACAAAACTTCTTATATATTTTCCCACAATTGTTCATTATTGTGTCATCAGATGTAAATCAATGACAAACGAAGAACTGTTAAAGAGTGACTACATGCAACCCAGAGTATGGCAATCGATTTTTATAACTACGTGTAGCAAAATATATGGTTATAAGATATCATTAACAGCCACCGGAAAAACTTTGCGAAACCAAAATTTCGCAAACTAAAGAACCTTTCTTCTCGAAGATTTGCTTCTTTGAGATAAAGTATACGATGAAAGTCTTATTTTTGGTTAGTAATTGTTTATTTTTGCATACAAAATGTGTTTTTTTTTCACTATGAGCACTAAGAGCAAAGTTGGTTCTCCAATGCCATGGGATGTTTCGTTTTCCCATGAGATTTTTGAAAATCCAATGGGATTTTTCTCCCACTTTTATATGGGAAAAAAGGGCATTTTCGAAAAAAAAAATACGTTTGATTATGCTTAGTTATCGATTTTGAGCATTGTTAAAGTATTTGTGCTGATTTGCGTTCACATTCTTTGATAGAAAAAAATCCTTTTGTTATGGGAGAAAAAATCCCAAACGATTTTTTTCTGATTTTGAGAGATTTATTCATGTAACAGAAACACTATATCAATATCAAATGATGAACAATGTACGCAATTTAAATGCGTTAAATCGTGTTTGAAAAATAAAAAAAAGGGATTTAAATAGCTTTTGAAAGGTTGATCAAACATCATCAAATCTCCACTACGTTCATGTGGAGATATGGCATCGTATTACCTATGTCCTTATTTTAACTTTATACGCACTATGTTAATGAACAGTATCTCTATGATAACTAGCGATGTAAAGCTCGATATTCTGCATTTGTGAAACACGCATCTTAACGAAATTGAAAACTCCAACATTGTATCTAGATGCCTTTATATGTAATATTGAATCGACGATTTTGAATCGGCATATGCAAACAGTCTCTAACTTAAGCGCCAAATTTACATACAGAACCCATTGTTTACGTTTCCAAATACGCAGTCCGCCTAGCGACCGGGAGATCATGGTATCGATCCCCACTGTGGGAGCAATCTTTCGATCTCCCCAAAACACACAAAGTACTGGTTCTTAGTCCCAGGAAACGGATTTGACAGCATTTCAATAAGCCTTAGGCTTTCGATGAAATTGAGCTAAAATAAAGAGATTTAAACTAAACTTAGATCGTCATTGTTTTTCTGCAGTATCGTTTATACTTCGCGAAATATCGCAAGACACGTTCCTTAATTATTTGGGTTTTTAAAAGCACATACTACACGAGAAGTCAAACTTTTCTAGCGAACGATACAATGGGACAAAAACGCAAATTGTGTGACACCATTCTTTGCATTGGTCAAATTGAACCATATCGTCGAAGCAATCAGGTAATTTGGTAGAAGTAATGCTATCGATCTTCGGTCGACACAATGTTTTCAAGGGCGTATCAATGATTCTATTTATATGTATTGTATATATAAGTTGATTTTTAAATAAGTCTTAAAAACGTTCGCCAAAAATGCGTTTACAATAGCTGTTCATTAGAACAAACGTTTTCCTCAAACGCACCGACATACATGATTATATCTTGTTTTATAATAATAACTTCCTGATTTATGCGAATATATGTATTGTCATTTAACAATTTCAAATAAGCACTAAATTTGAATTCCTTTCAAATTATGTTCAAATGTATACCAGTGTTTGTTTTGTCATACGACCCATCGACGCCAATAGCACCGGTTATCACTGTATAGATATTTTGTACTTCGTGTTTGCAATGGCAGATTGCCATGTAATAGTCTTATAATGAAAACAAGTATATTACGAAACCCGAGTTTTTCTTACAATATATAATGCAGAATATATATAAAAACCGGGGCTAATTCGGGAATCGACGAAATAATAAATGCACGATGAGCTCGGCATATAGTTTACATTACAATCATTTAAGTACTAAGCAGCTTCTAAAGGAATCTACGTTGTACATGTAAAACATGTTTTCGGTTTCAGACACTTGTTAACATTACTTTATTGACACGTGACATGTTGCAATTTATACACACATAACTATATTACGATAAGACTAAACCTCAACAATGTTACTTTTACATAATACGCCATAATACGCCAAAGAAAGATGACGAAGGAATCATCAAGTTAGTATCATCATGATAAGCTACCCCCATTGTCTCCTTTTAAGTATTTGTCATATTGTGGTCATACAAGGCAAAATGTCTTGAACAATTGGTTTTGAGTATGTGTACGGTTTGATTTTTATTTAAAAAAAAATAATACGTGATCCTTTCGTTTGAGTGTGAAATTCTCCCTATATATATATTGTGATAAAAGTCTATGTAAAACGTTGGTAAAAAGGAAACCATTGACATGTGTAAAAACACATTGACCTATAACTAATTAAAATGTTTTTTTTTTTGCAATGAGTCTTTTTTAAAGATTAAGCGGGTCTTTATTCTGAATAAACCTCTTTATCTTGCAATATAGCGTGTTTGAGATTTGCACGCTTGACAAATCGGAGCTGCCGACTTCCTAAACAATGTGTTTTTGTTCCAATCTGTTTGGTTCTTTCAATACCATTGTTCGAGAGATTCAATGAACTTTGTATAACAACATGTAAGTAAACTGTGGCTTGATATTAATTTACTGAAAGAGATTTTTGATGTCCCCCGATCTGTTTATATCTGTCCGTAATCTATAGACAAACAGAAATACAATAGGGACAATGTGCGTGACGTTTCTGTTTTGAACAATATAAATACTGGACCGAAACTGTCTAGTGAATGGTTGTTTCAGTAGGTCATGTACACCTTGTTTGCGATGTTCTGTAGGGAAGTTTGTTCCTATGAGCATCTAGTCTATATCAATAAAGAAACAATTGCACTAAAGTAAGGATCCTGATAAACGTTTTCCGTGGCACAGTTAAATACTCTAAATATATAGTACACGAGCAGATATTCGCAAATACTTACAGTATTTACCACAATTTCGTATTCTTATATTCAAAACCAAGATCATTATGTATCCAGCTCTGAGCTAATAAAATAAAACAACAGTCACCATCATCATCATCATCATCATCANCACACCAACAACAACCAACACATCTTCAGCAACCATCACACCTATAACAGCCACCACACCAACAACAACCACCACATCTTCAGCAACCACCACACCTATAACAGCCACCACACCAACAACAACCAACACATCTTCAGCAACCATCACACCTATAACAGCCACCACACCAACAACAACCACCACATCTTCAGCAACCACCACACCTATAACAGCCACCACACCAACAACAACCAACACATCTTCAGCAACCATCACACCTATAACAGCCACCACACCAACAACAACCACCACATCTTCAGCAACCACCACACCTATAACAGCCACCACACCAACAACAACCAACACATCTTCAGCAACCATCACACCTATAACAGCCACCACACCAACAACAACCACCACATCTTCAGCAACCACCACACCTATAACAGCCACCACACCAACAACAACCAACACATCTTCAGCAACCATCACACCTATAACAGCCACCACACCAACAACAACCACCACATCTTCAGCAACCACCACACCTATAACAGCCACCACACCAACAACAACCAACACATCTTCAGCAACCATCACACCTATAACAGCCACCACACCAACAACAACCACCACATCTTCAGCAACCACCACACCTATAACAGCCACCACACCAACAACAACCAACACATCTTCAGCAACCATCACACCTATAACAGCCACCACACCAACAACAACCACCACATCTTCAGCAACCACCACACCTATAACAGCCACCACACCAACAACAACCAACACATCTTCAGCAACCATCACACCTATAACAGCCACCACACCAACAACAACCACCACATCTTCAGCAACCACCACACCTATAACAGCCACCACACCAACAACAACCAACACATCTTCAGCAACCATCACACCTATAACAGCCACCACACCAACAACAACCACCACATCTTCAGCAACCACCACACCTATAACAGCCACCACACCAACAACAACCAACACATCTTCAGCAACCATCACACCTATAACAGCCACCACACCAACAACAACCACCACATCTTCAGCAACCACCACACCTATAACAGCCACCACACCAACAACAACCAACACATCTTCAGCAACCATCACACCTATAACAGCCACCACACCAACAACAACCACCACATCTTCAGCAACCACCACACCTATAACAGCCACCACACCAACAACAACCAACACATCTTCAGCAACCATCACACCTATAACAGCCACCACACCAACAACAACCACCACATCTTCAGCAACCACCACACCTATAACAGCCACCACACCAACAACAACCAACACATCTTCAGCAACCATCACACCTATAACAGCCACCACACCAACAACAACCACCACATCTTCAGCAACCACCACACCTATAACAGCCACCACACCAACAACAACCAACACATCTTCAGCAACCATCACACCTATAACAGCCACCACACCAACAACAACCACCACATCTTCAGCAACCACCACACCTATAACAGCCACCACACCAACAACAACCAACACATCTTCAGCAACCATCACACCTATAACAGCCACCACACCAACAACAACCACCACATCTTCAGCAACCACCACACCTATAACAGCCACCACACCAACAACAACCAACACATCTTCAGCAACCATCACACCTATAACAGCCACCACACCAACAACAACCACCACATCTTCAGCAACCACCACACCTATAACAGCCACCACACCAACAACAACCAACACATCTTCAGCAACCATCACACCTATAACAGCCACCACACCAACAACAACCACCACATCTTCAGCAACCACCAAACCTATAACAGCCACAACACCAACAACAACCACCACATCTTCAGCAAATATTAAATTCAGTTGCTCATGACGCCATGATTAATACGTAAAACGTTGTACATAATGTTCATCCCCGATAAAACTGCAGAGTCGTAGAGCAAACAGACACCTTTATTGCGTGAATTTAGAATGTTAATTTCAATATGTTATTACATGTCGCTATGTGGTTTAGGATTTCGCATTCCTATCGCATGTAGGTATCATCTGTTTCAATAAGACAGACATGTTAATGATACTTTTATTTGGCCACAAAACCAATTTATGGTGCATTCTTCATTTATAATGGCTACATAACACGCATATATAGTAACATTATGTCACAGTAAAACCGAAGCGCCTACATATTAAATACCGTAAACACATTGTATAGATACATTTTTATTTAACCACTTTAGAAACCCAGTCTTTTTCATAAAATCTATAAATTACATGGTTATTTTAACAACTCGTGGTTGAATGTGCAGAATCTTAATCCGTCCAATGATTTGACGTCATTGAAGTTGTATACATGTATATGAAATCAATGAATCGACATAATTGATAGCTCGTATATTCATATTATGCTTCGAACTATATATATCGACATTAATTGGCGTTATGCTACTGGTAATGTTGGTGTGCAGGTTACTGACAGAAGCTGTAAATTATAGTATCCAAGTGGTAGAATAGTCGAGCAAACGGTCTTGATGTAATTCTAGTTTATGAAAGTCTCCAAATGTTTAGTCACATAACATTAATAACTGTTCAAAATCAATCAGGAAACCTCTATCATCAAAAACAAGAAAACAACAAGAAAACAAAAACCATAAACGGTCGATGTTGTGACCTTTTCTCCCATTTCAGTGATTGCAATGGACGTTTTTTTAACATGTTGACATTATTCCATTTGCTGATTGGTTCGCTTCAGAGAATCTTTGTAATATTTAATTGCTAAACATTTTTAGCATTCATCTTGTGATATTTGGTATCGTTAATAAAAACCTGCCCGAAAGTATAGATAACAATTTCGATAACTGTCTGAATGTCTGAACGCTGAATAAATACGGTAGCTGGTTTTACGTATTTACAGCAGAAAAAAAAACACTAATGTTAAGGAATTTAATATGAAGGCTTCTAGATTATCGGATAAGATTTTTATTCGGTAAAGATGAATCTCGCCAAAACGAATTATATTTTACTTAAAGTAATGCATTATAAATAGGGGTCAGGGTAGCGCAACATTTGAATCATTATGAATGATGAAAAATACCCAAAACAAAAAAAAATACATTAAACTGTATTGGTTATTCAGTAAGCTTCATTTATTAAAACGATTCATGAAATTTAGGCAGAACGTTGATGGAAATACTTTGTCTGGTTATAGTATTTCTGAACGCACTAACTTTGTCCCGGACTTCAGTTTTGCCCAATAATGTATGTTTTACAATGTACCGACTTGTGAATTACCTATTTAATAAGCATTTATGGTTTCGCATTTTGCATTAGTGTGACGGTATTTGTTACTTCTTCACACACATATTATAGCAAAAATAGGAACAAGTTTACCGCTGAGTGTGAGCCTTGAAAATATTAGTTTCGCTAGGCACATGGTTGAACAGTGATAATCTTTGTATTGCGTAATAAATATGTAACTTTTAATAAATCTCTACACTGAGCAAGTTTTCTTAATTATAAAAAAACGTGCTTCCGGGAAATCTAATGCAAACTTGCAACGTCGCCGACCTTCCCAGTGACGTCATAGACTTTGACCAATAAGATCACAGTGGTATCTGAGAACGCAACGGGCACGGTCATTTTATAGATGTGAACGACGTGACCATGCTATTCGACGCGTATTGACAAGCTCTGCAAACGTGTCACGTCGCCGAACTTCTCAGTGACGTCATTGACTTTGAGCAATAAAGTCATAGTGGCACCTTAGAACGCGAAGGATAATGAAATGTTATAGATGTTTACGGCGGAACCAATGTTATTCGCAAGTCTCGATGGGCTTTTAAATTGTCGCCAAATTTCTCAGTGACGTCGTCGACATTGCAAAATGATGTCACAACGGCACCTTGGAACACAACGGGAACGGCAATTTATAGATGTTATGACGGGAACAATGCTTTTCGACGCGTAACAAACGTGCCAAGTCGCCGACCTTTCAAGTCACGTCATCATTTTTTACCAATGACGGCACAATGCCACCTTAGAACCCCTATTATTGCAACGCCCATGTATATGAAAACGACGGGACCAATGCTATTCGACGCATCTCGGTGAGTGCTACAAACATGCCACGTCGCCGACCTTCCCAGTGACGTCATTGACTTTAAGCAATTGCGTCACAGTGGTACCTTAGACCGAAAAAAGCAAGGTCATTCTATACATGTTTAAGAGGGGACCAATGCTTTTCGACGCGTCTCGATGAACCTTTCAATCGTGCCACGTTGCCGCCCTTCTCAGTGACGTCATCGACATTTACAAATGACGTCACGGTGACACATTAACAAGCACATAGCACGGTAATTTACAGATGTTAATGACGTTACCAGTTAAGTTGCTTAAAGATTTCTACTACAAACGAAGTTAAACAGTTAAATAGCATTCGTTGTTAGAGATCTTCTTAAAATGTGTCTTTAGCAGCGTTATGTATGTAAGTCAAACTGCTTATTATTGAAAATAGGATAGATCACTAAGCAGTCGTGAATCTTATTGTTATATAAGATAGATGAGATGGACGTACCTTATGTCAGAACATGTGAGGTACTTACGGCATTTGAGTTGATTATTGAATATCATCGACAATACTATTCCTAAATAGTATATAAGTTATACAGCACGGATTAAGAAGGAAAACCCCAACCCCACCCGCACCCTCAAAAGAGTTAGACAAATTAATGCAACAACTGTAACTTATGTGTTTAGTTTATGTTTTAGAACGTATTCGTTGCAATTAAACTTGGCTTGTGTCCATTCAATATATAATGTAATTTATTTTAAGAAATTCCATTGTCAGCTGTTCCATGAATAAAGTAAATACAAAATTGTAATGGCAACGTCAATAAAATATTTTGTAGTTTGTATTTATGATCAAACAGAAGGTGGTATGAAATTAGTTTCTGGGGTTCTGGTTATTTATTTTAGTTTAATTTAAATAAACATATTTTGCATAATGAGAAAACACGTCTTAAAGATAACAGTCCTTTAAAAAATTCTTAACAACAAAGCAACCTAAATAATGTTTGTTTTCATTTGTCTCCGAGTGCAAATACCTTGATTTTAAAGAAAAATTGTATTAAAATATATGCGGCCGCCATTTTGGAAAAAAATGGCCGCCATGTTATTTTGTTTTGGTGGCTAACGGGTTTTTTTGGAAGAAAGAGCACATATTAAGGTACATTCATGGAAAGTTTGGTGCTTGCTTTCAAGTTTGCAAGATTTTGCTGATAAATGGACCTAAATACCCAAGCTTATTTTGGTCAGTGATGAATATGGGTCAAACACGTTTAAACTTCTGTATTTAATATGTTTGTGTAATCGTTTTGTAATAATTACTAAACCACTGAAGTCTTACATACCTGTGATAAATAGATACACACTGTGGGCAGCATAGCTGTCTATGCTGGTTGCAAAACTTGTCAATTTTGTTGTCCTTGTGTTCATCACAAGTTTGTAGAAAATCCAACACCTTCTTTGAAACTGGCCATTTATCCACCCTTCCAAATGCAGTATGTTTAGCCAACGCTTTACCATGTGGATCAATACATTTCCTACAATAAAATCGATCACACAACTTACAATAGAAGTCAGCACTTGTCTCAACGTTGTTCTGGTCTTCACAGGCATTACAAATATAGTACTTCACTTCATTAGAACCCGTATCAACTGACGACTGAGAACGTGTTGCCATTTTGTAGATTGATTTCAACAAAGTTACTTTTTAACAATATATTACGATTAATGTTAGGTGCATACGTGTACAACAAATTGTTTAGGGCAGACTGTAATCGAGTCTATATGTCAGTGTGTCTGCGTAATCAGAAATTGAGTATTTCAGTTTGTTGGCAGGTGTATTCTAAACTGAAAACTGGTTAAGGTAGAATTATGTTGGCTGTTTAAGTCTACAACCCACTTAAAATGCAAAGGTAGTACAAAGCCCATTGTCAAGTTACAAAAGGTGTTTATATTGTTAACATTGTGCTCATAACATGGTATTTTTCTGACAATAGGGTGAAACTTGATACTTGAAGTACCATTGATCGCACCAGTGATCTTTAGAAGCTTATTCTTATGCTCTACCTCGAGATCTTCACCAAATCAGGCTTTTAAACTTAACAGCAAAATTGAAACACTTGTTCATATTCACTTTTTTTCCAAATTGTTGATGAAATGCTTTATAACACTTAATATTTTACCGATTTCGATTTATGATTATACATAAACAAACCAATTTGTTAAACATATCGTGAGCACATATAACGCCTGATTCTCCTTTACCCAATGACATATTTGTACACAACTTTACAGGAAAGACCCTTGTGTAATCGTCTATTAAATTTGCTCAACTTAATTGTTTAGATCAATTGGATAGCTTAAATCAGAGCTAAACAAAGATTTAAACTGTTCAAAATTAAAAAGTCTTCTTCTATAAAATCACAAAAGGTCGGTGCTTTAGTATGTTGTGTGTAACATCGCCTAGTGGTCCTTTGATAAATTTGTTTGAATTATGCCCCTTGGGTCAAAACAAGCCCTTCTGGAGGTAATATGATTAATATATGTTTCTATATTAAATAACTTTAAAAATCTTCAATCAATTGTATTGTGATCGTCTACAATTTTTGTATAAAAAAACACTCTGGTTTCCAATATTTGCCCAGCATTGTTGGTTACTTGTTTTCCTTACTAAGTGCAAACTTTGAGCAAATCTCTGAAACCGCATGGTTATGTAGGTGGTCCTCTATTAAGTTTGTTCCAATCATTATATTGGGGTCAAATTTGCCCCTCTCTAGGGATAGCTTGTTGGGTCATTTATGTTTATAGTAAACACTTTAGTTTGTTCTGTTTGTCTTCGACCACATTCAGCATGTGTCAAACAGAGAACAAAAAACTAGAAAAAAAAAATTACAACTAAATAACAACTCATTTCTCGAGTGGGCGACCTAGGACTTTTAGGCTCTCTTGTATTCTGTTTTGGATGATACTAATTTTAATCATACCGCTACATTGCTATCTGCCTAATATAACGCTGCATGATATATTATTTTATATCATGTTCGACAGGAAGTTCTTATATCAGTCGATCTGTCATATTACTTAAGACAAATGACGTCATTTCAATGTATTGAGGCACGCCACGGGAGAGAGGGTCACGCGAAAGGGAAATTATAATTAATTATTTTCTTGAGAAAGGGGCATAAAAGAAACAGAAAATTTGTTCATGTAAGTGTAAGATCGTTTGTAAATCTTGTTAATCTTAAGTCAGTGTGGTGTTAAAATAAATTTAAAATGCAATGTGTATTTTATGCC
>VMBQ01001074.1:115328-199850 GCA_007657795.1 Dreissena rostriformis | reverse complement strand
ACGTTTTTTTCTTCAAAATAATCACTAACAATTATCCTGTTTTTTTTTATGTATATATGTTGCATTATGTCAAATATTAGTCGAACATTTTCTTCAATATATTTCTGTATGTAACCGGTTTGAATGATGTAATTAATTATATTATTTGTGGTTAACCATTGTTCATTCGCATGCTGAGGTCGCTATACTGTTATCTTTATTTGGTTAACAAATGTGGCCTTTATCAATCTCCAGTTAACTAGCAATTCAAGATTTGTTGTTGTTTTTTTTTGTCTTGGCGCAATTTGTTTTCATAAGCATACTGTATAAAATTATGTCATGTGCCTTTTACGACTGTAACAAGGCTGATGTATAATACATATTTACGCCTATCTGCTTAGCTTTTTAAGATATATACATGTATGTGTATTAGAGCTTGCGTGTGTGCGTTTGTGCGAGTGTGTGTGTATTTCTATAATCGGAAGCTTTTTAATAAAACAAATCATAAGATATATCTTTCTTTTATAACCCCACTGCCGGAAGGTTTGTATGTGGGAGATACATTTATAACACTCTGTCCTTTGTCTGTCTGTTTGTCCCGAATATTGTATGGACTGTGAGTTTCTCATGCAATGAAGGATTTAGAAATAACTTTGCGCAAATGTTCACCTACATGAACCGGTGTGTCGCGCGAAAATAACCCTGTGGTTATCTTCAAAGGTAAGCCGGCAAAACAATACAAAACCAACAGGTCGTATTGGACGATTGCAAAGAAACTGAAAACAACATTACGATAGCGATGGTATTCATAACGAAAATAGAAGCAAAACGAGAAAACAATTATTCTGAAGTCAGCATGGACTTTAACAATATGAAAGACAAGCGTGATAATTTTGTGCTGTTCAAATCGTTAATACATAGTTGAAACATCGATTCATCGTCATATTTAAGCGTTTCATTATCCAAATCGGAAACAAATAAGATGTTACAAACAATGCCTCTTAATTCCCGTATAATAATTAAATACTGCGATTTGTAACATATTTATTTTAGTTGACATTAAAGTTTAAAATGTCTGATAAGTTACCCACAGCACTGTTTTCCACTAAATCATTTACTTTGAANAGATGTTACAAAAAATGCCTCTTAATTCCCGTATAATAATTAAATACTGCGATTTCTAACATATTTATTGTAGTTGACATTAAAGTTCAAAATGTCTGATAAGTTACCCACAGCACTGTTATCAACTAAATCATTTACTTTGAAGTATAAAATCCATGATTTTTTTTACAAATTCGTTATAAATATTCAGTTCACAATCTTATGAGTATCATGTTATGCAGATGAAAATTTGCTCTGCGATAAAGTAACTGCAAAATCATACGCACATTTAGTCATTTACTGGTTGGTAAATTAAGAAACTATTTTCCTCGCCTTTTGGAAAAGAGAAGCGATGTAAACTGTTGACTAAAAATTAACGTATTAAACTTTTTTGTTTCATTTCAAAACTATCCTTTAATACTCGTATAATACTTGTATAAAAAATACATAGAAAGTTACAAAATACTAAAGTTAGGAAATCGACATTTTAGCACTTAAAAAAAGATGATCTTGATTTACATAAATATGATAAATATCCTCTTGAATTTCTAGAGTTCTTAAAATGTATATGGCACTTAGCATATTCGAAAAAATATCTGGGTCATACGCACGGGGTGGAATCATTGCGACCATAACGCTCGTGTTATGTGCGTAAAATGTCGCAATGCAGCTTCCGTTGTGGTGGCAATTTAAAAAACTGAATGCAAACGGTGAGTACGATTTTGTTTTTAACGTTTCCCGAAGACAAACAGACCTTAATTGAAAAATCGGGGAATGCTATTCGATAAGAATATTAATAGTGTTTACTACTCAGGCACAATTCTTGAGAAAACTCCAATATCCTAACCTCAAGGACTTTACAAAGGTTGGTTCATATGAAGTAGCTAATGAAGTTGAACAAGTCTCATACTTTTACGATCTTATTATATTTTTGTACAGAAAATCCCAGTTTATATACGTTATTTTTAATAACTATGCTCAGCTACAAAAAAAATATCGTAACCTCTGCTGAAAAGAAGGCGTTGTACCCGTTGTTTTGAAAATGTTGTGGTCGCGCGCACATGTTGTGGTCGCAATTTATTGCTGTGGTGCTGATGTAAAGTAAAACAGAAGTCGTTCCACACTTTATATCATAAAAGGCCACGGCCATGATTCAATATCTTTAAAAAAAATCTTCGCAGTCAAAACTCAGATGTGACAGATGTTTCAATTGAAACAAGTGTTTGTTCTTAAATACTTATAAGCAACAGACACGATTCGAGGTGTTTGGAGCAGTAATTATTATTATTATTAATTGACCTTTTAATAGCTGTAATTATAATTCACATGAAAATAAACAAAAAATAATGATACGTGACGTGTATTGTCCTAACTATTTATATAGAATGGATCTCTGGTATCAAAGTATTATTAAATTTAAGTGTATTTCGAGTTCAAGTCTTACTCGCGTTCTTATAATGATTTTACTAGTAATTTCTTACACCGTCAAATTTGGGATTATACAATTGTGTATGATTTATTTTCAATGAGAAATCTACCATAACACTAAGACGACATCGATCTTCCGAGATTATATAAGGATGATGATTCTAACTATGACAACGTAGATAATGATTATAACGATGATCCTAATAAACGAGTGTTGATACTGCTGATTATAATTGTGATGGTGATAAGTTTTGTGATGATGATTATTGTGATAATGATAACGATGCCACTGCTGCTTATGCTGATGATAATGGCAGTGATGATGTTGATGTTGATGATTATAATTTATCAAATGTTATTTTATGGGCGATGTTGTGGCAAGTTATTTCAAAATTATCAAATAAATGCGTTACCGTTCATGCACGGTAATTATATTTAGTATTGGACCTGAAAATGTAACATTAACCTTTGCGCTGAAGGTTTTACACGCAACACGCGGTCCCCCAATTTGTGGAAAGGTTTTTTGATAGTAAAATTTATGCTCACTCTACAATTCATACACAGTCGGGCGGACAGACTCGAGCGGATGCAGGCACGCATGAGCATATACCGAACTTCAATTACGGTCAATTCAAATATAAATAAATCTAAACGTCAGCTGCAACAGCAGCAGCAATATTCTATGGTAAAAAAGAAGACCAATGTCCATAATTCTGCCCAAACTCGTCGCAGCCAAAATTCCTTTCTTTATGATCCTCATCACATAACGGTCATTCAACTACGAAAGTTTGAGCATGATCCACACATTAGTTAGAGTGGAGTTCAAACTACACAATTTTGAGACTATATATTATATAGTGGAAAACACAGGCAAACGGACATAATTCTGCAAACATTATTAGCAACCAAAATTCATTTCGTTCCGATCATCTGCACATTAATGTCATTCAACTATGGACGTTTGAGCGGTATACACCCAGTAATTAATAAAAAGAGCTGAGAACTTCAGGGGACTATATATCCTACAGTGGAAAAAAAGACAGAGGTCCATAGTTCTGCAAAACATCGTCGCAGCCAAAGTTTCTTTCTCTAAGATTAAATAGACATTAAGGTCATTATACTGGGAAAGTTTGATTGAGATCAATCGAGTAATTAAACAGGAGTTGAACACACAATCTTCAGGTGACTATATATTCTATGGGCCATAAACATGCCAACGAGCATCGCAGCCCGAAGTCCTTGCTTTGCGATTATCTACACAGTGAGGACAAATTCAACTCTTAACGTTTAAGCGAAATACACCCGGTAGTTAAAGAGAAGTTCAAATTACAAGCTTCGGGGCGTAACGTACGTACATACAGACGTACAAGTGCAATGATTAATGGCTCCCAATGTGGGATGTGGATAATAAAAACATATGTTTACAGTTTAGTAGATATATAATATGGCCAGTTCATGAACCAAAACCATATTAGCACACATCATCATGCATGGTTTCATGATCGTTCACGCACTGTCATTTATATTTAAGGAGTATTTAATTTCTTTAACAAGGCTGTGTACGACGTAGTCACGCTGATGTCTAACAACATCTTCATCTAAAAACCGTTATTAAAAAATATCGAAATCATAGTAAATATTGGTATCACATAGCAAGTTCTTCAAATGAAATCTTGCTCCATATTGTAAAAAGTAGAAAATCTAGTTTTCTGGCAGCTTTATATTTATATATACTCCATAATTACTACGTATATGCAACGTCAACTATGTTGTTGTGGTCATGATATCAGGTGATATCAGGTGACTGACTGAACATGTACATTATCCTATCAAAGGGGTAGTATAGTCCAGCTTAAAGAACCAGGCGCTGATCTTCTGGAACAGTTACGATGGCTTCCAGTAAAAGCCATGGTGATGTTTAAAGTCTTAGTTGTTGTCTTTCGTGTCATCAATGGTACAGCTCCGGTGTACCTAAGGGAAATATTTGTTCCTGCTCGAGGACGGTACAGATTACGGTCACAAAAGGAGATAAAGTTCAACATCCCTAGACGACAAACACGATTTGCAGATAGATCTCCAGATAGATATCTTGCCATCGTCGATCCAAATTGGTGGAACAATCTACCTAATTATCTTAAGGATTGTCAGTCTGAAGCCAGTTTAAGATCAAGGCTGAAAGTATGGACAATTTCACTAAAAATGAATGTGCTAGTTGAATTAACACGGTGTCTACATTTTTACAAACTAAAATAGTACATTCAGATCTGTTTTAAGGTAGCGCACCCGTAATGATTTCCCGCGATTTCTTTGAAGATTGAAATGCCTTTACCTGTTCACTTATGGATATCTAATTTATGCAGGAACTAATGTTTTAAGTTGCCGAGGCCGAGTGGTTATGGCGATCGACTAGAAATCTTTTGGGATCTTCCTGCGCAGGTTAGAATCGTGCCGACGTTTTATTTCTTTTCTAACCTAATTTGATTTAAGATAGCATATAAGCTATGTTTATTGTTAAATATGTTGCAATTTTTATGCACATTCTTCATTTTTTTTTAATTAAAACAACGTTATGGCTCACTTGGGTGATTTAATGCTGAAAATACGAATCATGCATGTTGCATTTTTATTTTTATTTCAAAAAGTAAACGGTAAATCTGTCTATTTCTTGGTATTTTTGCTGTATAAAGTGTATCTATACAAACTAAGTCAACAATATTACGTAAATGATACTATTTTGAATTTTATGACACTTTGTTTTTTAGCAAACCAATTTCTACTTGGCTGCAGCGGCGTCGGGGCTGGGGCGGCAGGGGCGGCAGCCGCCGCCCCAATATTTTCGGCAAACATGAAATTTCGGCAAAGACCTTTTTTCCTTTTTTTTTTTATTTCAATACCCGTATATTTCAAAATGTCTTTACCACGAAGCAAGGTTATCACGCTTTCGCGGTTATGACACGCGCATTGTTGATTGGCATCATCCGCCCGCGGTAATGTACGTGTCAATTATGTTGTTAATTGATCGGTCTCTTTTTTTATCCTTTATTCGTGAGTATTTAAACATGGAAATCTTTAATTGTCGGTATGATCTAAGCCTTTGCTCCGTTTTATTAATATAAAGGAAAGTATGACATGAAACAAATGTACAAACATGCATAAAAATACATCAAATAAAACTTAATACTAGCATCTTAATTTGACTTTTAGCATGTGTTTAATTAGTATTGACGTCGTCTGTCTGTCACAACTTTTGTCACTCAGAATATGCCTGCAGTAGACGTGTATAAGGTCAGGTAATGAGGTATCAGGCATAAAAACGCACCGGAATGCGCCATTTGCTGCTAAAATTTGAAGCCCCCACCAACGGGAGGGAAGTACCCCCTCCCATACCCACCCCCTCCGCCGCCTAAATGTCAATTTGCTTCCGACGACCCTGGGCTGAAACCACTTACATTTCAAGGCGCTCTTCCACAGATAACAAGTTATAAAAAATAAATGTCTGTAAAAGGATACTTATTTCATCTTGTTTCAACTTTAAACACCTTTACTGCATCTGTACACACCAACTGCATGCCCATATTTGGAATTTTGGATGAATTATCGGATACTTACTGTCAGTTCATTTTGATTGGTGCGTTTTGGACGAGTCCACTACTGGTATTCGGTAAATCACATTGAATGTTTACACTGAAGTGACTGAATAGCTTTGACTTTTAACTCGTGGAAAGTGCATAAATTGTTGCATAAATTCGTAAAGCGGTGTAAGTCTGACTTCTTAAATACATAAAAAAAAACTTATATCTCAAGTAAGAACATAGTTTGTCGCTAATCTATTAATTAATAGTTGTATAAATGTTTACTGACTATATTGGTGAAGTTTCATTTTTAGACGCACAACTTTTCATTGTTCACAGAGTATATTACACATTGCTATTTTAGTTGTAAGTGGTTAGTATGTTTGTTGTGAAACAAACTCGACAAAATCTATAAGAAATTAAATCTACCTCCGATTGTAGGATTCAAACATAACTTTTCTTGTGTGAATTGATTCCTTCGTGGTTAAGTTCTACAAAGAAAAATAAATCTTGGACAGGAAAAGCAATTAATATGAATTAATAGTGGAGGTGAAAGCGAAAGTAGATTGAGTGAGCAAATGGCTGCGAACACGCCGGTTCATTTATTGGAAGAGCGTTATGTGGCGTGTATGGTATTGAGTGGGGTTGGAGATGCCTTGGGGTTCAAGAATGGAGAATGGGAATCCTGCCATTCCGGGGAACGAATACACAAGGAACTCGAAGCATTGGGTGGACTTGAAAACANTGTTAATTGATCGGTCTCTTTTTTAACGATAATCCCTTTATTCTTGAGTATTTAAACATGGACATCTTTAATTGTCGGTATGATCTTAGCCTTTGCTTCTTTTTATTAATATAAAGGAAAGTATGACATGAAACAAATGTACATACATTCATAAAAATACATCAAATAAAACTTAATACTAGCATCTTAATTTGACTTTTAGCATATGTTTTATTATTTTGTCATTCAGAAAATGCCTGCAATAGACGTGTATAAGGTCAGGTATCAGGCATAAAAACGCACCGGAATGCGCCATTTGCAGCTAAAATTTGAAACCCCCACCAACGGGAGGGAAATACCCCCTCCCATACCCACCCCCTCCGCCGCCTAAATGTCAATTTGCTTCCGACGACCCTGGGCTGAAACCACTTACATTTCAAGGCGCTCTTCCATATATAGCAAGTTATAAAAAATAAATGTCTGAAAAGAATACTTATTTCATCTTGTTTCAACTTTAAACACCTTTACTGCATCTGTACACACCAACTGCATGCCCATATTTGGTATTTTGGATGAATTATCGTCGCTTGATTGCTATAGTGCTCTAACTACCAATTTCATTTTTTGGAGAAAAACGCATTTAAAGGTTTAACCTTTATTTTCTCACTTATTTATGCGCGTATGTGAACAAAAATATACCGGAGTGTTTATCAGCAAACGGAGAATATGAATATAGTTAAATATTTACTTAAGTAAATTATATGTTAATGTTATTTGCAATTTTATGTATGGAAATATATAAATATAAAAATCGTGAATCACTTTGCTCTAAGTCCCGGAGATGGTGCAGTACAGAATTCACCCGTTTGTAAAAATGTGGGAGATGGAGCAAAAGAGAATCGAAAAACTTCTTCTGTATTCTATACAAAATGTGGGAGATAGAGCAAAATGGAATCGAAAAACTTCTTTGACGACTGAATCTTGAATCCGATTACGTCATATAAAAGATCTCGTTCTCACGCAGCGATATAAAAAAACTCATTTTTGAAAAAAAATGGAGATAGAGCACTATAGCAATTAAGCGACGTTATGGAACTTTCATATACCCCAGGGGTCCAAATAAACTGGACAAAAGGCGAGCGTGGGAGTGGTTTTGAAAAAAAATCAGTATATTTTATCAAAAGCATGGAAAGCCTACCTACAAATTTGCATGTAGTTCAGTGAAATGATGCTGATTAAGAAAAAAATAATACTTTAGATTATATTTGGAAAGGTGCAAATTACGGATCGCTACCTTAAAGCTTTTGAAAAGAAATGTATACTGTTAACTATTTTTTTCAGCTAAATGCAGATCATGTAATTGTGAATCGCATAAGAACATGTTATAATGTGTGCTATAAAAATGCTATGTATTTGTATGTGTAGTTGTAAAAAGCAGCCGGAAAATAAACGTTGAAAAAAACAAACAGTGAACTTGGATTCGCGTCATGGTCTTAATTCTTACATATCGCATGCCATTCCATTGTATCTCTTACATGCATTCAGCTTAGATTGATCTTTAAGAAAATGTATGGTTATGGGTGTGTATACCTGCAAAATGTTTACTTTATTTTTCTAAACTAAAGTTGAAGGCTTTACATTAAATTACGAAATGATTTTAACAAGACTGTTGCCAAGCAATGATGTCCCCTACCGGCTCCACCATTGTCAGTTTTTTTTTAAGTATTTGTTGCCATAGCAACCATAATTCTTGACGTAGGAACTAAATGAAATGACGTGCATAATGTCCATATTGCCATCTATCCATGAACAAATATGAAGAACTTTTAAAGTTATCGCAGGATCCAGAAAAGTGTGACTGACGGACAGACACACAGAGCGCAAACCATAAGTCCGGTGAAACCGGTAGGGGAAAATAGGTATGTTGATTGTTGTGACGTTAATAATGGGTTTTAAGAATGAAGTTCGTTGCAAGTAAGAAAGACAACCCTGCAAGAACAAACGGACACAGGGGACGCAATTTGAAGCGTATGAGGCTAATAACTACGTTTTACCTTTTTAATATAAGAAAATAAATAGCATGGTAAAATTATGTTATTTTCTGTACGTTGGACCTAACCGTTACGTCCGTTTTTATTTTGTTTTTCTATTTTTTATAATATAACACTGTTTGCAATAATCTCATTAGCATATGGTCGACTCAGCGGTTAGTTATGCACACCCCCCGGTGTTATTTAGCAAATGGACTCGCCCAACCTTAACGCATCGATTGATGGGAGCTGCATTTAACATAGATGAGGTAAAACAGTGGTGAGACTATATTATCGATTTCACTGACCTCCATTATAAACCCGAACGATAAATATCTGTGTTTACAAGTTGAGAGATTTAACATTCGTACTTTTTTTTCCGGATTGGACCCCGGTTTAATTGACGCATACGGCGGATATTGTATCACTTAGGCCTGCGGGTATTTACGCAAGGAATTTGCTTTGATCTGTTTGGCGGATCCAATTGGAACAAGGCGTTAGTATCTACTATTGAGTGATACCAGCTGACAGGAGGGTAAGCATGCCATTCACAACTACGAGAACAGTTCGCACTGTCATCTCTGACGGAAAGGGACCACCGCGCGTAGAGACTCGAACCGTAACTTCCGGCGACGACGGCGGCGGAGGAATGAATTTCGGGGGATTTAATGCGAAGTTTGGGGGCATGAGCATCAACATCGGTGGTGGTGGTGGTGACGGTGGCAGCAGCGGTAGTCGGACGTCGGTTAAGCCCGTCACTCAGCGCGGATGTGTCGACGGTCGCACCTCGCGCAAGGACCGTACAAACCCGTTTTCGGGGCTTGGAAAGCAGAGTTACGCTGCGATTGTGAAGAAGTGCCAGGAGGAGGGGTGCTTGTTTGAGGACCCGGAGTTCCCAGCGGAGGATACTTCCATCTTCTTCAGCCGCGCCCCACCCAGGCCCTTTGAATGGAAGCGTCCAAAGGTTGGTGCATTTAATTGTTTGTGTAAGCCTTAAGGTGGCATTTTTCCTGTGAACTTGGTAGTGTGAATTCTGCCTATAAAAAATGAGCCTCGCTCTGTGAAAACAGGACTTAATGCATGTGCGTTAAGTGTCGTCCCAGATTAGCCTATGCATTGATTCCATACAGGTTAATCAGGGACAACACTTTCCGCTTGTAAGATATATTTGTTTAAAGGAAGTCATTTCTGTCTCTTAAGTTTAGGCGTAAATGGTCATCCCTGATTAGCCTGTGCAAACTGCACAGGCTAATCTGATATGACACTTTACGCACATGTTTTCAGCCCCATTTTCCCAGAGTGAGGTTCAATTGTTTGTGTAAGGTGGCATTTTTCTCTTGAGGTCGGTAGGGTGAATACTTCCAAAAGAAAATATCATTATTTATCTCAATATCCATATCTTGGTATCCATCGATTAATTGCTTCTTATAACAGGACTACTGGAGATCTATCACCAGGTTAACACTTCTAACAAAAGGCAACAAATTTAGTTTAGTCTCGTGGTCGTGTGACATATACGTTAAAATATTTGTTTAAAAATTTGTGTTTAATACCTCAAAGTTAATTTTTTATGTATTTAAATGTTTTATATTTTGCTTGGATCTGCATAGTGGATAATATTAAGGTGACTGCCTTTGCTAGCAATCAGATGGTCACTGGTTTGATCCCCACTCAGGGAGCGTTCTCAGGATCTTCTCTTTACACACCAAGTATTGGTTCTACCCAGGAAATGGATTCAGGTGTGTCTCAATAAGCCTTAGTATTTTGATGCATCAAACCTAATCAAGCAAAGTTCAGAAATACCATCAGATCCCTTAACTGAGGTATTGCATCATTTAAGAGCTAAACTGCTTTATTAATATTTTATATGCAGATCATTTGTTTTTTTGTTGGTGATTTTCAACAAATCTTGAAATGTTTGTGATTGGGGTAAAACCCAAATCCATCTAATGATCTATCCATCTACCAAGCCCAAATTCATGTATTGCTTAACAGCAGGACAATTATAAAAGCCTGTGTTTACAAAAGTATTTTTGTCTAAAAAGAAACCGACCTTGCGATGTCATACAAGTTACATTTACAACACATTAACCAAAGCACCTACAAAGTTGAATTACATGTACCTGGCAAGCAGGAATTCTCAGGTGAAGGAATTCTTTGTACAAGAAATTATTTTGAAGATATCCCTGTTGATGAAAGTGCTTAATTTTGTGTTTCCTAGCAACATATAACATTCATTTGTTAATTACTGTTCTGCTGGGATATGTGGGCTGCTCTTGTATTCTGGGCTAGGAACATTAACTGCTGATGCTGCTATTTGTATTAAGTAAATGATGTGTGGTATGTTTTATGGGGTTACTAATTTGTTCCAGTTGTTTTAATGCCAGTTTGTGCAATTGGGCCTTAATTGTTGAAAATGGGGATACAAACCAATAGAAAAACAGTACTTAGATTTCTAACACCTTTTTCCTGTCTACCTGTATTTGAAAGCAAATACCATAAAAAGGGTAAAGCTAAATTTAAATTGGGGAAAACAAAGGTTTCCACTAGCCTGTAAAAAGATGTATTTTAAAATGTTAGACAAAATGTGTCATAAACTTTTTATGATAGACAAAATGTGTCATAAACTTTGTATGATACACAAGTTATTTCCCACTACAATAAGGATATTGAAGAACAGATTTCTTTCAAATCTATGATGCATTATTTTAAAGTGAATGTTCAGTAAAGAGCATACATTATGATTAAGAGTGTTTAAGAGTTTTAAATGCAGACAACAAATCAACTTGGAATACCAAAAAAAGTTATTACAAAATATGAGCCTTGCTCTGGGAAAACCAGGCTTAACCCTTTGAGCGCTGGAACCGGATTTTGAATGCCCTCGCAAACAGTTTGGATCCAGATGAGATGCCACAAAACGTGGCGTCTCATCAGGATCCAAACTGTTTGGTATTCTGATAGTATTCTTTGAAAAAAAATCAAAGAAAATGCTAATTTGAGAAATTTAGCAGACAACATTTTAGCAGACGACACATTTCATACGCGTCGGCCTCTGCCGCGCCATTTCTAGTTCAACTTGTGATAAATTACTGATAGTATCTAATATGAACAGAGTATTATGCAATTGATCCTCAGATATCTGAGATGTTTGTATTAAATGTGAAAAACATAATAGCTTATTCTGAAGGAGATTCAGGGGTGGGTGTGATATTGTATTCAACTAATTGCGGTTTTACAAACCCATGCATGTAAGCACTGCCACCCTTCATGATAATGATAAAGGTACAATTGGCTGGTTTACATGTATTTTTATTGCTCATTTGTTAATTGATGTCTTATCAAATACAAAACTGTGAACAACCAGGTTTGCATTAAAGATCATTGTCATTTGGATTGTTTGCATTATATGTATGTAGGGCTTTAGCGAAGACATGATATGAGTTGCATTCTGAGAAAATTGGACAAAATGCATGAGCGTAAAGTGTCGTCCCAGATAAGCCTGTGCAGTCCGCACAGGCTAATCAGGGACGACACTTTCCGCCTAAACTGGATTTTCGCTAAGAAGAGACTTCATTTAAACAAAAATTCCATAAAAGCGGAAATTGTCGTCCCGGATTAGCCTGTGCGGACTGCACAGGCTAATCTGGGATGACAATTTACGCACAAGCATTATGCCCAGTTTTGCCCAGTTTTCTCAGAACACGACACATATGTACATGTAGGTAGAGACTACTAGAGAATCTCCTGTAGACTCAAGTTACAGGAGATTCACGGGTGGGTGTGATATTGTATTCAACCACAATAATTACATGTTAAAGACATGACTTGTGGTTAATTGTACATGAGTGATCAATTCAGCCTCTTTCAAGATTTAGATTTAATAGTTTATTTACATCTCATCAACACAATATTACACATTACAGAGTATTACTATATAATCATAAAACACATGTGTTGCCGCTCAGCATTCTGAGCTATAAGAGATGGTAGTGTTGTACAAATTATGTCATCCACTTAATGGCCCCAACATAGAGAGCTGTTTACTGCTTGACACAACTTCAAGCTGAATGTTGCTGTGTTGTATATTTAAGCTGTTAGGAAATCAGTTGTGTGTGACACTTACACCACTCTTTGTACTGGACTCAATCAGGCGTGACCAATATTGTTGTTGCCAAAGGGTTGTCTGTATTTATTTTCAACCTTGCATAACCTTGAATGTGTTTAATTTGATGTTCTATGTAAGATAATGCAATATTTTTCATTTGACTTGAGACATTTATAGAATTTTTTTCGTACACCTTAATGATTATATAAATCCCATGGCCAGGTAAATCAAAAAAATATAATAGGTTTAAAAATACTGTATATACAGATGTTTGTCATAATGACAATAACTTGTAAAAGCAAAATAGTTATCCCCCGCCAAGGCGGAGGGATATTGTTTTGGCGTTGTCCATCCTTCCGTCCGTCCGTCCGTCTGGCACTTTTGTGTCCGGAGCCATATCTTGGAAGTGCTTTGGCGGATTTCATTGAAACTTGGTACGAGTATATATATATGGATAAGAGGATGATGCACACCAAATGGCGTTGTACATCATTTGTTAATAACGGAGTTATGGCCCTTTGTATATATTCTGTGTCAATGCAGCATGTGGAGGTATTTGTCACGTCTGTGACAAAGCTCTAGTTTGGCGGGGAATATCAATTCAATGAATTTGCTTGTTTTCATGTATTTCCTTCAATGGTTTTGACATATTTGTATGTAATGAACTCAATAGCTGTGAAAAGTATATTGCTGACTAAGTTTCTCCATGTCTTATACAGACTTCCAGATACATGTAACACTCTATTAGGAAAATTCTGTATTGGTAAAGTACTCCATTGAGAGCTCACAGGATTGATTTTGTCATACTAGATGTTCTGGTACAGTCTAATGTTCATTTGCTGCCTGGGCATATCAATACAGCTTCTAAACATATGCTCCTTTTATCAAGTTCATGTTGGTATTGTTGATTACTTGCATAAATAGCTGGAAATATTACACTAGATTTGTCATGCTATAGTCTTTTGTGTGAATTTCTGTTGAGGCCAGTTGTTCAGTCTACATGTACTGGGCATTTTTGCACATTTGCAAAAGCAACAAAGGTAGCTTCATAACTTAAGCTGGCAATGCTGTAGGCGTAGCATGTAAATTAGCATCATTTGCATTCAGTTAGTGAGAATTTTGCAGGCTACTTCTTTATAATGGAGTCGATCACTTCAGAAATGTTTGCTTTAGCAGAATTTATTTTTAGCCTGTGCAGTGCACACAGGCTAATCAGGGACTACACTTTCCGCTTTTAAGAATTTTTTGTTTAAAAGCAAATCTCTTCTGAACGAAAATCCAGCCTAGTAGGCTGAAAGTGTCATCCCTGATTATTGACTGCACAGGCTAATCTGTGACGATATTTTACGTTCATTCAAGAACACGGCTCAAATTTATTTTTAGTTGATCTTAGTTTCCTTATCGCACTTGATAGTTTGCATACATACTCATTGTGATGACTTAGACTGTTTTTTTGCTCATAATTCTTTTCATAACTGTTATCATATATACATGTCAGCAGTATTGACCTTGCCAAAGTCTTAATGAGTTATGAATGAATTAATGTGGGCTGATGCTGCTACACAGTCTAGAATGAGTGTTATATTTGCACAACTGTGGTGAATAATAACCCTACTTGATAGCCAAATTGATGTTTACATGTAGTGTGTGGGATATCTGATGACTGTGATGAATACAATCTGGCAATAAAAACTGAATCTTCAGCAGAAATGTTTTATGGTTTGGGTTTTGCATTCTGAAAGCAGGTCCAACATGGGATGATTATATTTAGGTGAATAACCATCCATATGCCCCATAAACTTAGATTGGGTCGCACTCTGGGATAACTGGGCTTAATGCATGTGCGTAAAGTGTCATCACAGATAACAATTTTGTTGATTCTCACCCACTGTTGTTGATTCTCACCCACTGTTGTTGATGCTCACCCAATGATGTTGATGCTCACCCAGTGTTGTTGATGCCCACCCAGTGTTGTTGATGCCCACCCAATGTTGTTGATGCTCACCCAGTGTTGTTGATGCCCACCCAATGTTGTTGATGCTCACCCAATGTTGTTGATGCTCACCCAATGTTGTTGATGCTCACCCAATGTTGTTGATGCTCACCCAACGTTGTTGATGCTCACCCAACATTGTTGATGCTCACCCAATGTTGTTTGTGCTCACCCAATGTTGTTGATGCTCACCCAATGTTGTTGATGCTGTTGATGCTCACCCAATGTTGTTGATGCTCACCCAATGTTGTTTGTGCTCACCCAATGTTGTTGATGCTCACCCAATGTTGTTGATGCTCATTCAATGTTGTTGATGCTCACCCAATGTTGTTTTGAATTTCCAGGAGATCTGCAGTGCCCCCCAGTATGTGACCGGTGGTGCCAGCAGATTTGATGTCCAGCAGGGAGAACTTGGTAAGATTTTAATAAACATTTAATATTATCATAGATTGCAGTGGTGTTATGCATATGAGCCTCACTCTGGGAAAACAGGGCTTAATGCATGTGCATAAAGTGTCGACCAAGATTAGCCTGTGAAGTCCGGACAGCTCCATTTTAATTCATATGCCATAAAATGCTAAAACCACTAAACTGCCTGACAAACATTAATGAGCCTCATTGTGGGACAACTGGGCTTAACGCACAGGCGTATCAGGGACAACGCTTTATTCCTGGACTGGATTTTCATTTGGAAGAAACTTCCTTTAAACAGAAAATTCCATATAGCGGGAATTGTCATCCCAGATAAGCCTGTGCAGTCTGCATTGAGCCTCTGTTTCCCAGAGTGAGGCTCATATGGTGGCTGCCATTAGCCCTTTGAGCGCTGGAACTGAATTTTGAAGGCCTTTGCAAACAGTTTGGATCCAGATGAGACGCCACAGAACGTGGCGTCTCACTAGGATCCAAACTGTTTGCTATTCTGATAGTATTCTTTGAAAAAAATCGAGGAAAATGCTTATTTTAAAAATTCAGCAGACGACATTTTAGCAGACGACAAATTTCCCAGCATGCAAAGGGCTAGGAGCATTCTCAGAATCTTTCCAAAGTGTTGGTTCTTACCTTAGAAGAAGTTGAGCTAAAATAAATAGATTTAAACTAAATTAATTAAGAAATATTACATCATTTTATTAAATTATATGCACAGTTTTTATGAAACCACAGTGATTCATGAAACAATTGTTTGATATTCAGTTGCAAAGCATTACCGGTACGTGTTAGAAATTATAAGAGATCATTTCATCCAGAGGTCTGTCAGGGAGAAAACAGTTCATGTAATTGAGGTGGTATACCAGAGTCTAAATTGAGCCTTTTTCTTGGAAAACTGGGCTTAATGCATGTGTATAACGAAACATTGCAGATAAGCCAGTGCAGTCCACTCAGGGTGATCTTAGACAACACTGTCCGCTTAAAGTGTATTTGATTTTGCTTAGAAGAGACTTCCTTTAAACGCAAAAATAACATTAAAGTGGAATGTGGTGTTCCTGATTAGCATGTGCAGACTGCACAGGCTAATCTTGGAAGACACTTTACGCACATGCATTAAGCCCAGTTTTCCCAGAACGCAGCGAAATTATGAAAGCAGTGCGCCTCAGCTAGTCATTCAAGTAGTGACTGCTTTATCAAGTTCAATAACATTTTTTCTTGTATCATTAATGAATTGTGTTATCTGTGGGGACTTTTAGCTAATAAAGTTAACACTGATAATCTCTCAAAGAATGACCACTCCCTTTCTAATTCAGCTTATACACATGACCTGAACATTGAAAGATGTGGTTACAATATGAATGCATAGGAATTTCATGGACAGGTATTTTGGTTAACACAGAGACATGTCAGTTTTTGATAGGGCAAAATACAATGGGCCAGTCATCAGATTTAACACAGGTTAATTTGCCCTGGGCTTGTACTTTTTTAATTAGAACAATGCAGTGCAGTGTTTGTGAACCTATTATTAATTTATTTTACAAGATAATCATTAGTATTTCTGTATACTAAGAACAGCACTTTCAGTTGGAAAACTTCTCTTTAACAATGTATAAAAATGCCCAAACTGGATATAGCAGCATAGTAATACATATATTTCTCGTTTCAATAAAAAGTGTTTCTCATATTATGTTAGAATCTAAATAAGATTCTGTATTTTTATGCCCCCTTCTTTGAAGAAGAGGGGGTATATTGTTTTTGGCCTGCCTGTCTGTCAGTGTGTCTGTCCCAAAACTTTAAATTTGGTCATAACTTTTGCAATATTGAAGATAGCAACTTGATATTTGGCATCCTTGTGTATCTCATGGAGCTGCACATTTTGAGTGGTGAAAGGTCAAGGTCATCCTTCAAGGTCAAAGGTCAAATATATGGCTTCAAAGCGGCGCAGTGTGGTGCATAATGTGTTTCACAAACACAGCTCTTGTTTTTTTTGTTTTAAGCCAATAAACAACTCTCTTTGACTTTGATGTGCGGCTATTATTAAATGTCTATGAATCAATTATGAATTAAACATTATTTATACAGTAACTTTGGCTGGCTAAATTTAAAATAAATAGAACTGTGTTTCCGTTTAATGTTTGGAAGATGATAGAACATGGTTTAGATTGTATTATAAAAAACAAGGTTTTAAAATGAATAATTTGCATTCATTAAATATTATGGCAAGACTTATTTGGAAGATAGTAGACAAATGATACAATTAAATGTCTATTGGAAAAGTTTGTTTGCTTTAGTCAATATACAAGCAATGCAATTTGATTGCAAAAAAATTGCATGCATCAATAAATGTGTCAATGTTTCGTACCTAACTGGGAATGCATGCAACGCCATCACTTAAATGATAAACATTTTTGTTTGACAGATACTTAGTTGTCAATGTTGGGTAACAATCATCACATGAATGATATACATTGAACGTATTCACACCAAATGTAAGCGGTATGTACATGACAACTTGTCAATCCAGCAGTAAAAATATGCGGTGTCAGGGGTCACATATGAGTGAAAAATGATTCAAATATGATAGATTAATTACTCTTGAAGGGAGATGTTAAGTGTATTAATAGGTTAACAGGTGAATGCTATCAGAGTAGTGTAAGTGTTATTGCCTCTGGTTGTATTCAAACATGACCTGTGGCATGCATGACCGATTGCAGTTTCAATATTTACTTAAACCTCTCAATACTTAAAAAGCTGTTTGCATGAATAAAAAATAATGGCATGTATTGGGTTGGTATGCGACCTATGGGAGGATTGAAAACAGTTGTATGTGGAATGCTCCAGAGAGACACATGTTTTTAGATACGTAACCTAGCATAACAAATCCCCAAACCTCAATTTGGATTAAACCTGGGACCTCCATGCATCAAAGCAGTTGCAGTGCCCTGTCAGTATAAAGTAAGCTTTTATTGCAAGGCAGGACTTGGTGTAACTTACTCATGAACCCTTCTGCAGCCCCGTCAGACTTGTGATTTCATTATATGAGTCTCACTCTGGGAAAACAGGGCTTTAAGCATGTGCACTTAGGTGTTGTCTCAGAAAAGCCTGTGCAGCTACACAGGCTAATCTGGGATGACACTCCGCCCTCGTTAGGAATTTCCTTTAGAAGAGTCACTGACTTACTTTAAAAAACAAAAATTCCTTAAACGTGGAAAGCATCGTCCCTGATTAGCCTGTGCTGACTGCACAGTCTAATTTGTGACGACACTTTACACACATGCACAAAGCCTTGTTTTTTAAGAGAGCGACTTTTGATGTTGTTTTGCTTGTATTTATTGCATTCACAATGGTTTTGTCTTTGTTTATGCTGATTCTCTTGGAAAAGGTCCATGCTAACCTGTAACGAGTCAACTAGATATGATCAAGTATGCTGCGCATTGTTATTGCCCATATGTGGCGTGTTCTGAGAAAACTGGGCAAAATGCTTGTGCGTAAAGTGTCATCCCAGATTAGCCTGTGCAGTCAGCACAGGCTAATGCGGGAAGACACTTTCCGCCTAAACTGGATTTTCGCTAAGAAGAGACATCATTTAAACCAAAAATTCCATAAAAGCGGAAATTGTCATCCCTGATTAGCCTGTGCGGACTGCACAGGCTAATCTGATATGACAATTTACCCACAAGCATTTTGCCCAGTTTTCTCAGAACACGCCACATATTGTATTAGTGATGGCATGGGAGGTATCACAATCTCTCTTGAGGGAATTATAAATAAGCTTCATACTCATGTCTTTTTTGTGCACATTCCATCAAATATCAGCCAAGACCTGTCAAATTGCGTATGTGATAATAGTAGATTATCTGATGTAATGGTTGCATAATTATGCTGTTAAAATGCAGTGTTTCAGATTTATTTGTGCATAAATACCATATCGTTTCATATACATGTAGATTATCTCAAGCAAGTTGTCTGCAATTATTATTTTTTTACGCCATCATAATGTTAGTAGCTTGTTTGCGGAACTTTTTATTTCTTGGAATTCATTTGAGCCTAGCTAGATGGGAAAATGATCATGATGTTTAACCCTTTGCATGCTGGGAAATTTGTCGTCTGCTAAAATGTCGTCTGCTGAATTTCTAAAATTAGCATTTTCTACGATTTTTTTTCTGAGAATACTATAAGAATTGCAAACAGTTTGGATCCTGATGAGACGCCACGTTCTGTGGCGTCTCATCTGGATCCAAATTGTTTGCAAAGGCCTTCAAAATCCGGTTCCAGCGCTCAAAGGGTTAATGCATGTGCTTAAGGTCTTGTCCCAGATTAGCCTGTGCTGTCAGGGGCAACACTTTCCTCCGCCTCAACTTGTTTTCTGCTAAGAAGAGACTTCCTTGAAATGCAAAATACAATAAAAGCGGAAATTGTCATCCCTGATTAGCCTGTGTGGACTGCACAGGCATATCTTGGGCAACACCTTACACACATGCATTTTACTCTGTTTTCCCAGAGCCAGGCCTTTATGTATTGTTTCATTTTCTTTGTTTCCCTGCCAAACTGCTATAAGCTCCATATACATATATTCCATTGCTTTTATTCCATAACTTTTAACTGTCTTGATCTGTTAAGTGTTTCTTTCATTATCACATTCCACTCTGTGCTTGAGATCAGTTGCATCCCACCATAAACCATTCTTAAGAAGTGCCTATTTCTCAAGAGTTCCTTTTCTCTTCTGGTTAAAAGTTATTAAGGATCATACCCGTGCTTTTGTGGTTATTTTTCTGTATCCTATTTGTGTCTGAAAGATGAACATTTGGGGTGCGTTTATTGAAGTTCTGTGCTTTTGTCGAAATCTCACTGCAAAAACCCGGTTCTCAGAGGGTGCAGCTTGCATTTGGGCGAATTTTTATTTTCGTAGAAGTTGCGAGAAGGTATCTTTTTCATTGCAATTATTGGAAGAGGACAGATCCAGCTTAAAATGATACCAGGCATGCCAAATTTGATATTTTAGGAAAGGCAAGAAAAGTGTTTTGAAAGTTGGCAGTTTTATAATGGGACCCTACGGGAATTGGTTTTAGTGTAAACTAACCTTGACTGAGAATTGCAAGAGCTTACTGCTGGTTTACTCAGCTACAAAACAGAGTTGATTGCAACCAACCTGGCCCTAATGGGGTTGAGTTGGTGAAAAGTACAGTTGCATTAAACATATCACCCTTTAATAGTCCTGTTATTGTCAAGCTACTTCAACCAGAATTAAATCAGCTTACAAGTGCTTGCTAACCCATTTATGCCTAGTGGACTCTCCCATCCTTCTAAAGTGGATCAATGTATTTCCAAAATTAGGGATGTCTAGTATATTTATTTCTATATTTAGAAAATTTCTTACATCATGCGGTGTCTCATCTGGGTCTACGCTGTTTGCCAAAGCCTTTTTTCTAGACGCTAGGCATAAATGGGTTAAGCATTAAGATTTTTCATAGTCATAGGGAATTTTGTAATTTAGTTTTATTTTGGCTGACATCGGGTCCTGTGACCCTAGCTCCCTAAATATGAACTGCATTCTGGGAAAACTGGGCTTTATGCATGTGTGTCAAGTGTCATCCCACATTAGCCTGTGCAGTCCACACAGGCTAATCATAGATGACACTTTCTGCCCAGACTGGATTTTTGTTTAGAATAGACTTCCTTAAAATGAAAAATTCCATAAAAGCAGAAAGTGTCGTCCCTGATTAGCATGTGCGGACTGAACAGGATAATTTGGGACAACACTTAACGCATATGCAGTAAGCCCTGTTTTCACAGTACACGGTGATTATGATTATATAAAAACTACAAAACTTTAAGCATGTCAAATGGCTTTTATCATGTCACCCCTTGTTATTAAGTGCCAGACAGCTTTGCTTTATGGAGCATAATTGCTGTGATGAACATCTTCTGCTCCTGATTCTGACCATAAATGGAAAGTGCTTGGCAAGTGCTTGGCAGGAAAGCATTCAGTCACATGAGAACAAGCTGCGTGCTAGACTGGAAAATTTGATCTCCTGCCCAGTAGGAATATAATGCTATAACCACTAGGCCGAAATGTGAAGATTTCCCCTTGATGTCTTTTTCATGATACAAATAATAAAAAATATTACATGTTTATCTGAATGTTTGAAGATAATAAATGAGTGATGCGATTCTAAATATTGTTATAAGCCTCGCTCTGGTAAAACTTAAAGCGTATGTGTAAAGTGTCATCTCAGATTAGCCTGTGCAGTCCGCACTGGCTAATCAGGGATGACACTTTCTGCTGGATTTTTCTGTAGAAGAGAATTCCTTTAAACGAAAAATACCAAACAAGCGGAAAATTTCATCCCTGATTAGCCTGTGCAGAATGGACAGGCTAATTTAGGACGCCACTTTGCGCTCATAATGCCCCATTTTCCACTAGTGAGGCTCATTTTGCTATTTCTTAATTTCATATTTTATTTATGACATTGCTTTTTCCAGTCCACTGGACTGTGAAAGCCTTACACACATTAGCATTAAATGGCAGTTTTAAATTACTCTAAAGGGTTCACTGTAAAACTAGTGTATCTTATATAGAAATATTTTAGCAGATTCAATAGTTTCGCATGTTCTATCTTTGAATAACGAACATGTTAGTGTTATATTGCTTCAATGCATAATGTATGATAGAAATTAAATGCACACATCCTTTATGCCTCCAGGTTTTCTGTGGAATTGCGTTTAAAAATATACTCTATGTAGATTGAATTTTTCACAAGACATAAGTCCATTGCTAAGTGAAAGGTAATGATTGCCATGGAATGCAGACAAAATTTACATAAACTGTTCAAACTCCGCATAATTGATGGGATGTCATGTCAGTGAACTCAAATTTGGAGTTGAAATGAGGATTTTGGAAGTGACATTGCCCAAATGATGTCTCAGACAGAGAGTTTTAAACGCTCGACATGATTTAAAAAAAAAAAATTAATGTGGATAATTGTCCCACATTGAAAAAATGTTAACTTCTGATTGTAGGTTTAAAAGTGTTCACTTCTGATTGTAGGTTTAAAAGTGTTCACTTCTGATTGTAGTTTAAGGTCACCACTCAATAAAACAAGTTTTGAAGGGATATTAAACTGTTATTCAGTGCATAGGTATATTTCATGCATGCCTGCCTTGGGATTGCATTTAGGACCAGTGGGATCAAGGTCACTGGAACTAAAATTAAACAGAACTGTTTTTGCTCAATAACTTGAGATAGGGTGAAAGTATTACGTTGAAAGTTTGTTTGTATTTAGCTTACTTGCAGGCCTAGATTGGGTTTGCATAATGCTGTTAATTAAACTAAATTGTTATTTAAACGTTCTGCCATGTTTATTGTTTGCTTGAAATTCAATTTTCAAAGCTTCTCTGTCCTAGCATGAGAGTTGGGTTGGTGGTCACAATCCCGGACTGGTGGGGTTTCTTCCAGGTACTCCGGTCCCCCCACCCCCACCCCCAGCAAAAGACCACTCAAAAAGTAATAAATCTTTCAGTAAAAAACATATAGCTGAAAATTGCAACTAGAATTCAAATGCCTCCCAATTTTTGTGAGTCTAGTAAGTTAATTATGTAGGAGAGCTGGGAAACACTCTGGGTCCAAACATACATGTAATGCAGCCTAAGGACCCCATAAACTTTTTATGCCTCCTGTGGCATATAGCAGTTGAACTGTCCGTCAGTCTGTCGGTCCGTCCGTCCGTCCGAAAACTTTAACATTGGTTGCATTATTGAAGATAGCAACTTCATATTTGGCATGCATCTGTATCTCATGGAGCTGCACATTTTGAGTGGTGAAAGGTCAAGGTCATCCTTCAAGGTCAAAGGTAAAAAAATCAAAATCAAAGCCTCGCAGTAGGGGGCATTGTGTTTCTGACAATCACATCTCTTGTTAAATACACACACACACACACACACACTGCATTTCTGCCTCAAGGCTGTGTATTGTGTTGAATATCTTCCAGTAAAAAACACAAAGCTGGAGATAGCAGCTATATTTAAAAGTTTGTCCCAACTTTCATGAGTCAGAAGGAAAGACCTCATATAAACTTAATGAAATGAACAAGCACAGCATTTCTGCTTCAAGGCTGTTATTGTGTGTAATGAACTCAGTAATGAGCTCAGAAGGCCTCCCTCCATCCCCCCAGCTGGCAGGCCACACTGGCTTGATCTTGCCAGCAATAGTTTACCTGGAAAGCATGAGCCATGTGTATTCACAGGGCTGTTGCTACATTGTATTACAAGTAAAGGTAATATCATCATCAGGTTAGCTTGGTTCAAGAATCCACTTAGTACTAATATTTCACCCATTCAATGATCAGTGTGTCTGTGCTTACTTGTACATTGTGTTTTGGCTGCAGTGAAAGCACAATCACCTGACACAACTTTATGAGTCACGTTTTGGGAAAATGGGGCTTAATGCATGTGTGTTAAGTGTTGTCCCAGATTAGCCTATGCGGTCTGCACAGGCTGATCAGGGACTACACTTTCGGCTTTAATCTAATTTTCCTAGCAAAAATCCAGTCTAGGGCGAAAAGTGTCTTCCCTGATTATCTTGTGCACAGGCTAATCTGGGATGACACCACTTATCGCACATGCATTAACCCTTTGAGCGCTGGAACCGGATTTTGAAGGCCTTTGCAAACAGTTTGGATCCAGATGAGACGCCACAGAACGTGGCGTCTCATCAGGATCCAAACTGTTTGCTATTCTGATAGTATTCTTTGAAAAAAATCGAAGAAAATGCTAATTTTAGAAATTCAGCAGACGACATTTTAGCAGACGACAAATTACCCAGCATGCAAAGGGTTAAGCCCATTTTCCCAGAGCGAGTCTCAAATCTAGACAGGAGTTTTCCCTGTGTCAGACTGTTGCAATTTGTTAATTGTTATTAACCCGCATTATCAAGTTCTTTTATTGAGCAGAATTCCCTGATTATCTATATTTAATGCATTTAATATCTGGTGTTTGTTTCGTATTTTAAATAATAGATGTTCTTCATGATACAAAACAATCAATGATGGAAGCATACAGTTGTTGATTTGAAGTTCCTTGGAGATTAAATTCTGTTGAATTGTGTTGCGTATTCCTAGGATTCATAAGTGTTCATTTCTCTTTAGTCTTAATCTCTTATAATTTATTTCCTGAATGTTTAAATGATTCAGATTATTAGTTGTGGAAATTCTGATTCATTTTGATTTCAAAATGCTTTTGCTGCAGCTGAGTCAGCTGGTTGCAAAGTGTTTTTACCTCTTAGGGATGGGTGCTTTGCCCAGACTTATGGGAAGAACTATCATTATTTTTGGCATTTTGCATACAATAACAAAGTGAGAGAATGAGAATTCCTAGGGAAAGAACAGTTGCATTAGACCACTAAAGAATTGCCAATAATTTTTCTGAGGGATGAAACCTTGTAACAGCCCTAGCTTTCAGAGCAAAAGACATACTGCCTTGACATGGTTGGTCTGGTTTTATGTTACAGCTTGTTGACTTTGTTGCTCTGATTTCAGGTGACTGCTGGTTGCTGGCTGCAGTTGCCTCCCTAACATGCAACACCCATCTCCTGAACCGTGTCATCATGCCAGAGCAGAACTTCGTGACCAACTACTACGGCATCTTCCGCTTCCTATTCTGGCATCAGGTAATGTGTCTTCTTTAATACAAATAAGCCTAGCTCTGTGAAAAGGGGTTTAATGCATGTGCGTGTGGACTGAACAGGCTTATCTGGGACGACACTTTACGCACAAGCATTAAACCCCCTTTTCACAGAGCGATGCTCAAGTAAATGTTATTACCTTCCCTTTGAACTATACAGGGCTGTGATTACTCCCCAGCTGATTTCCTCCTTTGAAGTGTCAAGATGTTCTCGCAGATTTCTCAATTTGCTCTTATCAAAAAAATGGAAGAAGAAATGGACTTGCAATTAAATTGGTATTCAAGTTGTGAGATGTATGTGTGTACAGTTAGTAGTCAGTTTATGCATTTCTTGGACTGTTGGCAGTTCATGCAGTTTGGAATTGAGCCTCATTCTGGCAAAACTGGGCTTAATGCATATGCATAATGTTTCATCCCAGATGAGCAGTCTGCACAGGCTAATCTGTGACAAGACTTTCCGCCTAAACTAGATTTTCGCTAAGAAGAGACTTCCTTTCACAAAAAATAACATAAAAGCGGAAAGTTTCGTCCCTGATTAGCCTTTGCTGACTGCACAGGCAAATCCGGGACGACACTTTACTCCCAATTTTCCCAGAAAGCAACTTATTTGTTCTCTTACAGGGAGAGTGGATAGAGGTGGTGGTAGATGACAGACTGCCCACCTACTATGACAAGCTTGTGTTCATGCACTCCACGGACAAGAACGAGTTCTGGAGCGCCCTTCTGGAGAAAGCCTACGCCAAGTATGAAAGCTGTTAGATAGCCTACGCCAAGTATGATAGGTCTTAGAAAGCCTGCCCCAAGTATGATAGGTCTTAGAAAGCCTGCCCCAAGTATGATAGCTCTAAGATGAGCCTCACTCTGGGAAGACAGGGCATAATGCATGAGTGTTAAGTGTCATCCCAGATTAGCCTGTGCAGTCATTTTCCGCCTTGACTGGACCAACGTTTAGATTAGAATTCCTTAAAACTAAAATTTCCTTAAAAAGCAAAGTGTTGTCCCTGATAAGCCTGTGCAGACTGCTTAGGCTTATCTATGATGACACTTTACGCACATGTATTAAGCCCCCTTTTTCCATATTGGAGCTCATTTGATGTTGGCATTATACAGTAAAAGTCTATAAATACAACCTGAGTATCACAATTGCCTTTCTGAAAGCTGCTATGTCACAGATTAAGAAACAACGATAAATGAGGCCAAATAACATAATTGCAAGCTACAGACTACCGGTACATAACTTATCAAATGTAGTGAATTAAGCACCACTACATTGTATCATAATAGAATAAAAGTATTGAACTAAATGACTATTGGTAAATGCCTTCTGAAGACTGCATTGTTTTCATTTACTACAACACCTCACTTTGACTCCTATCATACTGTGCTGCTCATACAAGGGTCTGAAGGGTGGTAGTACAACTAAGATTCAATAAAATACAAATCCTGTCTCTATAATGTCTCATTCTTCAGAAGTTTTGTTTTGGTCCAATTCAGGGTCGAAATTTTGCCCCATTCCCTATGTCAAAAAGTAAATATATTTTTCCCCAAAATAAAGCCTAAAATTCTGTATTGAAGTTTTCCAGGAAAATAAATAAACAAAATCACAACATTTAGTTCATCTCCCTTTCCAGCTCTGTAAGTTAAACCCTAGTAAGTATAATTTTGAAAACACTCTTATTCTCAATTTTTAGCTCCACTGGCCAGAGGCCAGCGGGGCTTATGTCATGGTCCTGTGTCCGTCTTGTGTGCGTGCGTGTGTGCGTTCGTTAACTTTTTCTTCAAACATCTTCTCCTAAACTACTGGTCCAATTCTGATGAAATTTCTCAGGAATGTTCCTGGATGAACCTCTTTCAAATTTCTTTAAATGTTGCCCCTGGGGTCAATTTTGACCCCGCCCGGGGGTCACAAGATTGAAAATTTGCTTATATAGGGCCTATTTTGTGAAAACTTTAAAAATCTTCTTGTCCATAACTATTGGGCCTAGAGCTACCAAATTTGGTATGTAGGGACATCTAATAGTCCTCTACCAAATTTGTTCAAATTATACCCCTGGGGTCAAATTTGACCCTGCCCCGGGGGTCACAAAATTAAACATATGCTAATATAAGGCCTATTTTGTGAAAACTTTAAAAATCTTCCTGTCCATAAGGCCAAAAAAAAAGTAGTCTTGGTTCAGGGAACCTGACCGACCCTTTTTTTTTGCCCCCGACCCTAACCATTTTTTCAGTCCTCGCCCCCCCCCCCAAAAAAAACAACGTGTTTTCCATATATAAAAATGCTCACCCTTTTAACTTTAAGCGCCCAGTGGGATGAGGCATAAAAAGAGAAAGTCACATGCTTGAGTACATTTCAACCCATGCGCATTGCATGCTTTTTTTACATAAAAAAAACAGTGGAGCGATACAGGGCCATCATGGCTCTCTTGTTTAGTATTTGTAATAAAAAAAACAGCGGCCCCAATTTTTATCACAAAGACGTGATTTTTCCGAATCCAAAGGGCCCCACCCCATTCACAAAATGGTGCAAAATTACTTTTTTTCTCTGTCAGACTGAGTGGGTCGTACGAGTGTCTCAAAGGAGGCAGCACCAGCGAGGCCATGGAGGACTTCACGGGCGGTGTCACCGAGTCTGTCGACCTCAAGAAGGCACCAGCCAACCTCCTCAACATCATGATGAAGGCCCACGATAGGGGCTCCCTCATGGGCTGCTCCATTGATGTAAGTGGGGAGAGACCCTGGCTTGTATTCACCAATCAATTATTAGACTTAAGTCTTAAAATAAAGAAAATTCTTAAAACGGCAATCTGCATAATATGCATTATATCAAACATACACAATAACACTTCTGACTTAAATTAAATAAATATATAAAAATTATGTTCGTTTATTCATAATCATCAATTTGTATAAATTATAAAGTGTTTTTAACACGTTTCATCCATAATTGAGCAAAAATCTGTATTACCAATATAGACTTTTAATTACTTGATAGATTTTAGTGGTGGTGGTTGCTCATAAGCTTTTGCTTCTAGAGGTCCCTGTTTAATCTCCAGGGCAGGCATATTTAAAAATCAATCTTTTTATTGTTATTATTTTCAAATATGCCAAATATTACAGTTTTGTTAAGTAAATTCATTTTATGGTATTTAAAAAGAAAAGAAAATCTGTGAACAAGTCCCTTTAAGGAGGTTTTGTGGCAATTTGTGTGCACATGATATAATGTGATCATCTTGTTTTTGTTTTCTTCTTCCCAGGCTGATCCGAACCAACTGGAGGCCATCTTGTCTAACGGACTCGTGATGGGCCATGCCTACTCTATCACAAGTGTCAAATTGGTAAGTGCTTTATCCTATTCTATGTATTCAGTCAAACCAAGCNAGGCCTTCACTCGCCTCGCCCCCCTTGACAAAATGCAGTCTTTATGACACCTGTGTATAACAGTCACCCGCTGTAAGCAGCCAGTATATTTCATACTGAAGCCATTTTCACCTGTGTTAAGGGGTCACAAGGTAGTAGTTTTGTGGTGTGAAAGGTAAACACTAAAATCGACCTGTGTTGTTGCCTCATACCACTGAGGTCATAGCGTCTATTGTGCGGTTAAGGAACCTGAGTGCAGTAACTGATAAATACGGGAAAAATAAATGCGCCCACCATGAAAATACAAATAATACGGTATGGAGAAGGCTTTTGTACTGGGATAATTACTGAGATATCTTCAAAATAAATTATATCAGAGTATTTAATTTGTTTTGAATAATTATCGCTATTTTAATTATTGCTTATTAGTACTTTACAATTATCAGAGAATGCTGGGGTACGTTATGTGTTAACAGGTTAATTCATTCAGCACAGAGTGGAATCTATCATCCAGAAGATCTGTGAGTTTTTAGCATGAGGTGATATTTTGAGATTGTTTTGAACGAGAACAATTGTATGTGGTTTGAAATATGTCATAAAACATTTTACTTATTGTAAAAGACTCACACTAAGCCTGCTAGTTCTATTTCAATACTTTAATGCTTACTCTCTTGGACTCTGTATATCAACTAAATCACGTGACGACAACGTCATGAACGTCACAGACGTCATTAAACAATAAGGAATGTTCTATGATTAGATCTCAAGTATATAACATTTCTCCCAATATTTGAAAAAGAATGAAAGTTTGCAAATTAAACAAAACAAATAAATTATCAAATAAACAATTGATTAAACGTATAATAAATGTTTATGATGGTTATGAAGAAACTCCTGTTTCTTGAAAGGCATCAACCGTAAAGCCGTTTCCGATCAAGTCATAACATTTGCTGATATGTTGAACGCTTGTTGTTAAACTCGATCTCGATAAGCGTTGATCTGATTCATCAGAAGATGAAAAGTCATTAATGCTTCTTTGTCTTGTTCCTCTTCTTTGCATTTTGTTCTTGCGTGATATGGTATTCTCGTTATAATCGTTTTCAGCAGATTTACATACTTTGGCTATGTGGTGCCACTTGTTGCAAGTATAGCACCTTTTCCCATAAGCTATACAATGCTCTTTTCTTGCATGCACTTGATTTCGTCCACAATATCCACATGGTGCAAAATTTCTATTTGCTTTTTTCTGTAGTTGCAAATGCAGTTTGGACCGACTCTTGACTGCATGAATGAATTCTCTGGATTCTTCTTCTGAACTGCTTGAAGTTTCACTATCTGTGTAGTCATTTTTTCGTCTGTCGGATATCTGTCTTCTGCCAGTTGTATGTCTATCTTGACAAACCTGACGTTTAGATTTGCTATATCTATCCTTATAATCGCTTCTACTAGATGTTTCAATTGAAGTGCTGTACTCTTCCTTCTTTCTGCTTATTCTATCTATTGCCAGTGCTTTGTTATTCATCTTCTCTAACTGGATACTTGTACTCTCACTGATTTGTGCATCGCTCAGTGCTTCTTGGAGAGTCCACTTTTTATGTAGTACTTTCCTTATAAACTCAGAGTTGCTAGTAGTTTGTACGAGATGTTCAAGTATACGATCATCTATGTCCACAAAATTGCATGAAAGCGCCTTTTCCTGTAGCCTAGCAGCATATTCAATTGTGCTTTCCCCGCTATTGGGACGCATCTTAAAAAAAAAAATATCTAGAGTAATGTTTGTTCTTTTTAGGCGAAAAATAATCCGACAACTTACTCGACAGCTTCTCATATTTTGTACTTTTATCCGGATCCTCTAAACTTCTACTAAGCCTTTTTACCTCTGGCCCGCCGAAGATTAGTAAAGCGTCTGTTTTATCATCATCTTCAGTGATTTTGAAGTATCGGAGCTGCCTTTCAAAGTCCTCTAGCCATTCACACCATGCCTGGCCCGTAGCTATGTGGTCGCTGCAGTCCACCTGAAACGGTTGCAAATCAAGCCTTCTATTGCCGTCTGCCATATCTTAATTCCGTATTATGCGCGCAATAACAGCTGTGCATCAGTCCTCCAATTTTTTTTCTCTCGTCGCCAATGTAAAAGACTCATACTAAGACTGCTAGTTCTATTTCAATACTTTAATGCTTACTCTCTTGGACTCTGTATATCAACTAAATCCCGTGACGACAACGTCATGAACGTCACAGACGTCATTAAACAATAAGGAATGTTCTATGAATAGATCTCAAGGATATAACACTTATTTTGCGATAAGTTGTGATAAGCTTGTGGTTGTTTGGATGAAAATGATGTTTGTTAGATGTTTGTGTACAAAGAAATATTTCTTAGCTGTTGGTGTTTGTTTCTTTAAACGAGAATGATACTATCAGCTGACCAACCATCTAAAAAGTGGTCCCGTTACTATAGAAGCCACCTACCTACAGCAGCCACTTTGACCACTGAATTCGCTTGACTGGTGGCTGTATAGAGGTTGAACTGTATAAAATGCACTATAAATTCAAAAACTGATTTTTTTTCTGTTACAAGCCTAAATTTTATTTTCATACATGTAGTTTTCATCTTAATCCTTTCTTGTCAATGTGTAGATGGTCTTGGCGAGTCAACAGAGCAAAGTAGTGAAATTCCCATGCATCTGAACTCCAAACCAGTGAATGATTTAGAACTTATTTGTTGAATTTTTAGGTGGAGATTCAGACGCCCAAGGTCAGTGGCAAGATCCCTCTAGTACGCGTGCGCAACCCCTGGGGTAACGAGAGTGAGTGGAAGGGGGCCTGGTCCGACAAGTAAGACACTGGACATTTGAGCCTTATAGGTCTTATACCAAATGCGGTCAGCATAGCCCCAGACCAGCCTGTGCTGGGCAGTGTGAAGGAAGAAAATATTCATTCATTACATAATATTGAAATTAAATTTGTCTAAGCAAACGTTGTGGTTGCGACAATTCCAGTTGATTTAGTAGTCCAATCACATCGTCTTAAGATATGAGTTGCTTCATGCCAAACATGGGTCTTTTGCTATATGTGGCCAGCGTAGCTTCAGACCAGTCTGCACATCCGCGCAGTCTGGACAGGAGCTTCCCTGTCCGCTTGTGCGCTGAGGCGCAGGTTGGTCTTAACTACGCCGGCCGCGTATGGCAAATGACCCATTTAAGCATGACGCTGGTCTATTGTTTTTTTTTACGTCATGTTATTTGATCTGTCTGTCTATCAGTAGGTTAACCACTTGCGTTTTCTACTAGTACACAAGCCTTTGACTTTAACTTTGTACTGTTTAAAAGTTGTCAACCCATCTTCACCAAATTTGCTAATTAGTAAGAATATTTCTTAGCATTTTCTTAATGTTCTCTTAAGATCTGCTGTATCTTGTGTTTGTCCATGTTTAAATGAAAATGTACAATGCACCTACTTTATTATGCCACCATCTCTTGTGTTTAAATTACAAATTTACATACCTTATTCTGGTCCCATCAGACGCCTTCAGCTGAAAACAAAAGCAGGACCTTTCACTTTTTTTAGCTCACCTGAGCACAACGTGCACTGAAACCTGGTCAAAACATGATATCTCAGCTGAGTTGGAAAATGGTTGTGGTTTGTTGAAAAACATGGCCACCTGGGGGGGGGGCAGTTTTTCTTATATGGCCTTAGAAAAACCTTGTTATCACTCTAGAAGTCGCATTTATGTTCGAATCTTCATGAAACCTGGTAAAAACATGTGTTCTAATGATGTCCCAGCTGTGTTTGAAAATGGTTCCAGATCATTGTAAAACATTGCCGCCAGGGGGTGGGGCAGTTTTTTTTATATGGCTATAGTGAAACCATGTTAAGACAAAAGAAGTCACATTTATAGTCCTATCTTCATGACATGGACATGTATTCTAATGATAACTGGGTCAAGTTTGAAAATGTTTCCGGTCTGTATAAAAGCATGGCTGCCAGGGGCGGGGCAGTTTTCCTTATATGGCTATAGTAAAACCTTAACACTATAGAAGTCACAGTTTTGTCCAATCTTCATGAAAGTTGGTCAGTACATTTTTCTCAATTAAATCTCAGCCATGTTTGAAAGTGAGTAATTTGAGATAAAAACTAGGTCACCAGGTCAAATTAAAGAAAAGTTTGTTAAAAGATAGAATTCAAATTTCAAGTCAGAATAATTAAGTTCCTTTGTTTGTCAGGTGAGCACCTTAGGGTCCATGGCCCGCTTGCTTTTGTCTCCCCATGCTCTCTTTCTATCTACATGTTATTATCTATCTATCTATCTATCTATCTATCTATCTATCTATCTATCTATCTATCTATCTATCTATCTATCTATTTATCTTGTCTGTGTTACAGGTCTGCAGAGTGGAAGTACATCCCAGCTGATGAGAAGAAGGCGCTGGGGCTGACATTTGATGACGACGGAGAATTCTGGTACGTCCTCAAGATGTGCTGTGCATTCTGGGTTAATTTGAGTTTCACTCTTGGAAAATGTTGTTTAATGCATGTGCGTAAAGTTTCATTCCAGATTAGCCTGTGCAGTCCAAACAGGCTAATCAGGGACGACACTTTCTGCTCTTATGGTATTATTTGTTAAGCAAAAATCCAGTTTAGGCGGAAAGTGTTGTCCCCGATTAACCTGTGCAAACTGCATAGGGCAGGGACAACACTTTCCGCCTAGACGGGATTTTTGTAAAGGAGAGACTTTCTTTAAATGAAAAAACAAAACAATAAAAGCGGTAGCTGTCATCACTAATTAGCCTGTTTGAACTGCAAAGGCTAATCTGGGACTGCTCTTAATGCACATTGTGAGTCTGTGTTCCTTATAAGTAGGTTTGATGGTCTAATATTGCTTTCGATTGTCATATCTGACAGGATGTCGTTCCAAGACTGGCAGGACAACTTCATGAAGATAGAGATCTGTAACCTTGGCCCGGAGTCCCTGCACGAGGATGAGGCAGCGGCGGGCAAGATCCGCTGGGAGGCCACAGCCGAGGTTGGGGAGTGGATACCGCGCGTGAACGCTGGAGGCTGCAGGAACTACCTCGGTAGGGGGGATTGCTGACATGATATTGATTTTGTTTTTCGCTCACCAACCTTGTATTCACCAACCCATTCTTAGACTTAAGAACAAAAAAGACTTAAAACCAAGCAAAATATATGTACAGCGTTTGAATATTTACAGGCTACAACTAGTTATAAAGTCCTTCAAACAATGTTTTAATGAAGAATGATGTAGATAGAGGCAGTTAACTCATAGACTTAAGTCTAAGAATTGTTTGGTGAATATGGGCCCTGAGCTCTAGGTCCGGTGAGCTATTGTGGTCATTCTATGTTCCGCCTCCGTCGTCATTCTTTGTGTGTTGAGTGATGTCGAACTTACCTTGTTCGCACTCTAGAGGCTACATTTTTATGCCCCCAAAGGTGGGCATACAGGGATCGCACTGTCTGTCTGTCCGTCTGTCTGTCCGTCTGACATTCCGGCACACTTTGCGTTTAGGTTTCAAAAAAAATGTGGAAAATCACTTTTCGTTTAGGTTTACAAAAATGTGGAAAAAGGGGGCATATGTCATCCTATGGTGACAGCTCTTGTTCGTCTAATATTGATGAAATTTGGTCATAATGTTATCTTGAAAAGATTTTGGCTAAGTTCGAATCTGGGTCAGGTGTGTACAACATAAAGGGGTGAAATCTTACAAAAGAATTGTAACCACTCTAGAAGCAACATTGACATCTTCAACTCAATCTTGATTAAACTTTGTCAGAATGTTATTCTTGAAAAGATCTTTACCAAATGCAAATCTTGGTAAAGTATTCCCAAAGTAGGTCAACTGTTCGAATCTTATAATAAAAAAACATTTATACCACTCTAGAAAACACCTCTATGACCCACTCTTGATGAATCTTTGTCCAAACGTTTATTTTGACAATATCTAAGAAAAGAGCAAAATTGTGTCAAGTGGGATCAAAAACAAGGGCACTAGGTCAAAACTTAAAACTACAACAACTCCAGAGCGACAATAATGACTCAATCTTGATGGAACATGGTTAGAATTTTGATCTTGAAAACATAAATATTATCTTTGAATCTTGGTCAAGTGGATTCAAAAGCTTGTTTAACAGATCAAGTCTTTAAAAATAGGTATACCTTGAACGCAGGTGAGCGCTTTAGGGACATTATGGCCATCTTGGTAATTGTCAATAATTAATAAATATTAATGTAGAGGGCAAAACAATCTATGTTGCTTTTGTTTTAAAAGAGAAGTAGATTAAGTCAATGTGGTAAACTATATCAACATTGAATCAACAATTCTTTTAGTAGTAAAGTTCTCAACAATTGTTAATGAAATTTGAAGACATATTTGCAAATAATCCCCAAGTCACTATACTATCACCCTGTGATGTTGCTTTATCCTCCAACTCGATGTTTGTGGTGCAAAACTGAGAAGTTTTATTTCTGTATTATACACTGTTGATTATAAACTACTTACATGAGAAATATACATGCGACCCAGTTTCTACTAAAGACGGGCTTATGAGCATAAATTACTGTCCCAAATTAGCCTGTGCAGTCTGTACGGGCTTATCAGGAACAACAATTTCTGCTTTAATGAAATTTGTCGTTAAAAGGAAATATCTTCTGAACAAAAACCAAGTCTAGGCAGAAAGTGTTGGCCCTGTTTAGCCTTTGCACCCTTCGCAGGCTGATCTGGGACAGTACTTTAGCCCTTTGAGCGCTGGAACCGGATTTTGAAGGCCTTTGCAAACAGTTTGGATCCAGATGAGACGCCNACATTTCATACGTACATCTTCATTGGTTTACTAGTCCATTATATTCACTTTTTCACACTTTTCATACTTCAGATCGCACTGATTGCACACGTTATTTGAAAATTAAGTTCTACATTTTGTTTTCCATCTGACCGTATAATTTTGTATTTCATATTTATACAGAAACCCCAAGTAATAAGTAAGGTCTTTTATGTTTTTGAACGACTGTTTGATGCTAATTGAGAACTATCTAAATAGTTTATCATCTGTTGACTGATAAACAAGCCTAATCATTCATACGCACTTTATGTCAATCTTTGAAAATGCATAACACGTAAAATGACCATTTGTGTCCTCATTCGGATATGTTAATGGACATTATTTGCATATATCGTCACGCTGTCTGACAAGTTCAGTTTCATTAATAATCACCTTTAATGGAGAGTTAACATTATGAGAGAGGAGACTGTTCCAAAATGCGTGTAACAGGGAAATCAGCGCAAGAAGAAATATTGAAGAGGTAATTAAAATGCCTCTCACTCGTAGGCAGCGTCTCCGTTACCAATTAAGCGATACTTGAAGTAAAAGGATCGACATTACGAATCTCAGTTAGCTTTCTACGAGGTTGGTTTGATACTAGGACTAGGCAAAACAAGATAAACAATTATGCGATCATATCATACCAAATTAAAAAATAACTTAATTTGTAATTTTTGTTTTAAAGCACAGCTTATACGTATTGCAGTGGCTATTTATTGATGTTTCATTAAATTTATCATTACTAAAATAGTCGTGTCTGTTTTAAAATGTGTCAAAGAAAAAAAGAGAATAATATTGTTATATCACATTAAATAGATTCCTGTACACAGAATTTCCGATAAATAAATAATAAATAAATACATTTCTGTTTTATATGTATTCACCTTCATGTTTCTCAGTTTTAAGCAACTGTTATTGCATTAACGTCACTGTTAAAATATGTATCCCTAAGACGAAAAGGCATATAATACCGCCGAAGTATTAGCTAAACATACATCGATAGATGTGATAAAATTATTTCGTCTGCCAGTCCTTTGATTTAAGTTAGTTATGTAAACCATGTGAATTGGTGTCGATTGTTGACACCGGGGATTTACAAATGAGGGCAATGATAGAAAAAAACGGCCATGTCTTGATAAGGTTTTGATATTTTATGCAATTATTTGTTCTACTTTGAAATCAATGACATCTCATCTCTTCAACCTTCGTGTTGTTTTACACCGCCTGTTTGAGTTTATTTGTAAATGATACAATGTTCAGGCAATTCAGTTTTATATTAAACATAGAGCAAAGTACCCTAATTTCGATAGTTTAAGGTTAAAATGCGTATACCAATTTGTATGATCGGTATCCTCTTACTTCGAAATACCATTAACGTAACTTATTGCATCCCGCGCTTTTTAAATGTTAACTGTCAGATAAGGATGCTTTATACGTATCGTATTTACTTCAAACGTTAAGAAAGTATGAGATCGTTATTTCGACATGGTGCCCCTTATTTCGACACCCCTAGTTTGTTTAAAAAAAATAACACCAATACAAGCAGTTTAATATATTTAAACAAACGATGTATACATTAATTCATTAGTAATATAATACATGTATATAATTATTCATTTGAACTTAGTCTTAAATTTTAACAGGGGTCAAAGTTTTCCGGATTGTCCAATTCGTGCAAATCCGTTGGGATATTTGAGGAGGGGGGGGGGTAGGGCTCATTGCTGACATTGCTGAACAAATAATGCGCCTAGCCTTTTTCTAATACGCCCGAGGTGTTATACGATCCCCTGTGATTTCCCACATGTGCGGCGATTATAATCAGCCTCCGTTATGTGCCGCGTAATTTGATTGGTACGAGCTTATCCATATAACCAATGGAAAGCAGCACATGCATATGTCGTTAAAACAGTACCTTTGAATTATGGTTCATAATCCAAAATACAATCCAAACTGCGAAAACACCTAATTGCTTTGTAAACAAAACTAACACATAGTAATTGAAATAAACACTAAGGTTTCTTGTCGTTCCGTATTATAATTGTCAACACTTAAATCCAAACTGCGAGAACAACAATTGTTTATTGTTTGAAGTGGCGCCGATTAGCGGTACCATCTAGTGAGTGATTGTAAATGTACCTCATGTGACGTCATTGACTTGGAAAGTTTAAATCGTAACTGCTACACAATCAGTTGTGAACTGTGTTAATTCGGATCGGATTTATTGTTTGTGAAAGGTGTAATTCGGTTATTAAAAAGTACTGTAAAGACGGTGCCGAGCATCACCATCACACCTTTTTTTCTGTTTACAATTATTGCATACGAAAAGTTAAATGCAAATGGTGAGCAATTAATAACTTATGGCGAGTAAGTTGTTCCTGCTTGCTTAGACGTGACTGAGACTGAAAAAAATAGTTATTTAGTTATATTATTCGCTATGTCGAATTTACGGTCCAACCGATTTTTGTTAACCTAACTTCGACATCCCTGCATTTGCCGCCAAAAAGGTCACAGCTAAGAAGAACTGTTTAAACATATGATCTTCCATGTGTGTTTTTCCATTCTCAATACAAATTAAAACGTATTCCTGCAAAACCAAACGAAAAGAGAATTACCGTTGGTTGCTGCGTGTCTTACAGCTTTGTATAAGGACCGCAATCGCGTAAAAACACAAAACAATTCGTGATATTTAACCTTGGCTAACGGAAAATAACAAACGCGAATTTTATGGGTGAAATATTTTGATGATGTCAGAAATATATGACGTCATCAAAAATAAACTTAAATTGACTAGAACGCACCGCACTAGGCTGAATTAGATAAAAGATGTCAAATCATGTTGAAATAACGGACATGTCGAAATCAGTATACTTTGCTCTATTATCAAACATGTTTTCGTTTCTTCGGATATCTGTCGTCAATATACCATTCCTACGCCTTCGATTATTATCGCATGATAGTGGATAAGGATAGAGATTGTTATAAATAGATGACTGGTAGTAGGACTTATCATCTCAGCACTTAATATAGCCTGTCTATTATTGTCGGAGATATCGTTCGCATTGTTTTCATCGAATATGTGCGTAAATAGAGACCATCAGATGAAACATTTTCGCAACTAATGATTCTGTTATTCGTGCATATTAATCTCGTTTTCGCAGCCCAATTCATCTCGATCACAGTATAGAATAGTGTTATACCACATCGCTTTATTAATTTATTACAAAGCTTCAGAGCCTTCAAGTTCAAACAATAATCAGTCACAAATTAACCCATACTTTAAGATAAATAAGTTATCTGCGGGACTGTCGCATTGGTCTTATTTTATAATACATGCAGTTTTAGCGAGTTGACTAAAAAATAAAAAATACCCACGTACTTTGCGTCTATGTGTTCATTTACAAGCATCATGGGTTCTGTTTAATTTACGTTGTCCCAACCAGAGATGCAATTGCAGAACCTGCTCAATGCGTCAATCACCAAACCATGGCCAAATAGTTACACGCAAACGCTGATGTTCTCTATTGAAAAGACTTAAGGTCGTTCTTATTCTGCACAATTCACATACACATATAATTGAACATTTAGAACTATACCTGATATATAAATTACGCTACAACTATTCTGCACAATTCACATACACATATAATTGAACATTTAGAACTATCACCGATATATAAATTACGCTACAACTATTCTGCACAATTCACATACACATCTAATTGAACATTTAGAACTATCCCCGATATATTCGGTCAAAAATAACATGTCATATTTTAGCAACTGTTGATTAAAATGAACGCTAAATGTGTCAATATTTTCATTTTATTATTCATTAAATTTCCAACATATATTAACTAGCTCAAACATTAGAACATGTCATAATGGTGTATTCAATGCAGATGTACATTCCAGCGCCACATTGGGCTTCTTGTTCCTTTAATTTTAAGTTTAATTGTTAAACTGAAACAGGTCAATCGGCCACTAATGGCAAATACTTACTGTATTTATCAGATTTAAACCCGTGATTCATGCAAAATTTAGTACCACATTAAGTTAAAATATTGTAATGTATTGGGTAAACAAAAAAAAAGTCCACTATCGACCAGTAATGACCACTTGAGGACAATAAACCGTTCAATTATAATCAGCTAAAACGCCCGGTTAAACCCGGGGGAGGGTCAATTGGTGTCATCTTCTATTTCAACTATTGACTTCTATTAAAATTATCACTTGAATCTTAATCTAGTGAGGTGAATAGTGTAATGAACGAACATATTGACGGGACATAATTAATCATGCACATGTTTCATTAGAACGACAGTCTCTTAGGAGTAGTTTCAACTGGTCTTCAATTAATAGATTCCCATCTATGAACTCATTAATGACGAATGCCATGGCATAAACATAATCGACATATAAATAAACTCCTCTTACTCTAAGTATATTCACACTTTTGACGATCTCGAAGCGAGAGGTTTGTGATCAATTCTGTTTAATTCTGAGATACTGTCGTTACCGGGACTCAATAATATGTTTTTACTTCGTAAAAGATTAAGCTTTAGCTTCACTAACAGTTGTCATGTTAGTTTAATCGTAACACTATCAGATTATATTCAAACGACATACTTTTAAGGGAATAAGAGTTTACTTGCAAACAACACTTCTGGGGACGTTTTGTGTAAAAGTGGATTACGTTTTCTTACGAAGAATGGTTCCAGAAAAAAGGTTAGGACACTCTAACGGGCCAGTCATGAATAAATCGGCTAAGAGGCGCGCACTTCAGGTTTTAGTTGTTCTGCTTGTTTGCTGTTGTGAAGGAGTTATTGTCGATAACCGAAGTGTCACTTTGCAAACTCCCGAAAGTGGCGGGTCCAGTTCTGCGCTAAATGACGAAGGTGTCACTTTGCAGACGCCCGGAAGTGACGGGTCAAGTGCTGCACCAAACGTTATTTCAGACGACAAGGATAACTCGTCAGCGATCGCCGGCCAACTCAACTCTGATTTATTGTCTGGTTACAACCCAAACATACTTCCAAAATATAGTAAACTAAACACAGTGTCAATTACAATGACCCTTATTAACATAAACAATTTCGATGAACTCTCCGGACAACTAGAATTGACTGTGATGTGTGACCTGCGCTGGTCTGATTCAAGACTCGCGTTTAATTCCTCACACTACGGAGGGCTACGTTCCATTCTTTTACCGGTCTCTAATGTCTGGTTTCCAGTTTTGTACATTTTACAAGCGCATGAAGCAATCACGCGCATTGGCACGAATAGCGCCTTCTTGAGAGTTGATTCGGAAGGCTTTGTTACTTGGACATTCGGTGATGTGTTTAATATACTCTGCACGGTTGATGTGACGTATTTTCCATTTGATACGCAGAGGTGCCCAGTAAGTATTCTCGCCTGGTATTACAGTCGTGAAGAAATAACATTGTATGCTCAGACTAGTCAGTTGATCAGTGAAGAATACACATCGAAGAACTCACAGTTTGATATCAATGTCGACGAAAGCACGGTATATAATTTAACCAGAGATTCACCCGGTCCACCGGAAGTTCAGTTTCAGCTGTCCATGACCAGACGGCATGGGTTCTACATCGTCTACATCATAGTTCCCGTCATGCTTCTGAGTATCATCAACACGCTCGTGTTCTTAATGCCAGTTACCTGTGGAGAAAGAATGTCCGTTTCCGTGACTGTGTGCCTCTCGTTCGTCATTTTCATGGACACCATTAACAGCAACGTTCCCGAGAGCTCTAGCCCGATGGCCATGATCTATGAATACGTGTTATCGCTACTTGTGCAAAGCGCCATTACCATATTCTTATGCGTCATATCGCTCGTGCTTTTCAATCGCAAAGGTGAGGTGCCATTTTGCGTCCAGCGCGTTGTAAAGACCCTACGATTTAAATGTAGTTCGTCGTCGCCTTGCTGCAAACCTAAGATTGGCGTTTGTCGAGTAAAACCAGCCATCAAATATGAGAACGGCATGCTAAATTGCGATGAGAAAGCGTCACAGATCGACGAAAAAGGCGAAATAATAGATGCTGTTATTGACTGGGAATACGTTAGTCGAACATTTGATATTTATGCCGGTTTTTTCGTTCTGTCACTATTTATGGCACTATCTGTTTATACTTTCGTAACTATTTGCATTAGATAGACAACACATCGTCGGTTATCTTTTGTCTATAACATAAAACATTACGATTATTTACAGTCATATTAAGATACATGTTATATAAATTATTTTATTCAATTGTGTTATTTCTGTTCATGTATTCATATATATGCATTATTCATTAAACGGTTTTGTTGTCGACGAAAATACTTTAATTAACCATTAAACTGAAATTCATATCACTGTGGAAACGTCTGTTTACAAATTGTGTGACTCGTCGATTCCTATGTACATATTCCTCGACATTTAAGGATAATTAACACATGGACTTGTCAAAGGAAACTGGAAATGGAACTCAAAAAAGTCATATCTAGCTTCATCCCGCAATCCACACTAACGAGGTTTCATGTTACTGGTTGCTTGCTGAGACCTTCAGTATTTGTAAATTATTTGTATAAAGCGGATCGCTAAAATATGTTTTAACTTGCCGTGCTCATGATTTGACATGATGGGCATATGTAGCTTCGAATTTTCATTCAGCGCTATATGTGAAATTATAACTTGCATATACTTTATTGCATTACATTTTGTATACTATTCTAAATTAAGATAAACATGGTTTATGTTGTACATGTAATGCTTGCATTTAATTGTGCATACTGGTATGCGTGTATTTTCGTTTGTATGTTCACATTTAAACATGAACATAATACATATTTTAATACCATATTGCTTTATTTCAATCAAGCATTGTTAGTAGAAACAGAACTGATAAACGTTTCATAAAATGGTCAAATTAACACACGCGTCCATATGTAATCAATTATATTTTAACACCTTAAAGTATCTGAAGTTACAATAACAAAGTGTGCAATGTTTACAACTGTACTATATGTGTTCGTTTGTTTGGTTTATGATCACCCCACACAGCTGTGAGACCAACTTGAATAAAACAGGACATACTTCCCACGGTTATCCTGTGGGAGGGTTTTTGGTTCCTGTCCCATTAACAAGCTTATGAACCGGCGATAAAAATGCCCAACAAACTAAACTTCGGCTAAATTTTCAATTAAATACACGATTGAGGATTTGTTTGAAAAGACATGATCGTTATTTTTGACACATGCATTATTGTAGCACTTTCCCAATTCGATAAGTTATGATACAAAATGTACCGTTTTTCCTGTATCCATTTGTTGTGTTTTAGCATCCTTCACGATGCGTTTTTCTTTATCTATTTATAATGATCGCGTGTAAGGCTATGACTAGCAGTTCGAAGGAAATGCCCATGTACATATGCACTGTGTTTATAGTACTGCAATATTATTGTATATAAACATTTATGTTGGTACTGTCTTTACATTATATTGTGTGTGTTTTTTAAGAGGATAAAAGGGACAAGAATATCAGCAACAAACGCAGTATTTTTATGATATTTTCTTTATGAATTATTGAATAACAATTATCTGAATGCCTTTCGATTAATTTAATAAATTTAGTTTTTAGCTGTAACATAAACTTGTTTAAATGTTCATTAATTCCCCGCTTTCCATTCAATCAGAGTTCAATACAAACCACAATCTAACTAGGGATATTTTTTATTTAAACTTGCTCGTTATAAACACTGTGTGCTTTTGATAAAACAAGTTTCTATTCTTAGCTCCGTCGTAACGTTTATCGATCTTGCCTAGGTATTTCTTTTATGGTCCAAGCAAGGAGTATGTTAAAGCTACAAGCGTGGGGACCGTGTCCGTTGACTCAGTGCACAGATTGTGTGAGGTTTTGGTCATTCAGACATAATTTGAACCATGATCTCATAAGATAGTCAATTAAATTCAAATAATTCGATAGAGATGGCTATGGAAATTTTATTATAGCAATATTTACTTTATACAAATAATTTAATATAATGCTATTGACATTGTTAATTTGCGCCGTGCATATCTTACATACCACCAGGCACGGTTTTTGTTTAAAAAATAGTTAAACGTTTCATAAAGGGGCTCTGTGTACATGAGGTGCGTAATAACGAGTTAACCCTGCTTATCAATAAATTTAATAATTTTATCACGTACCTACAGCGGTTAAACTGACTAAATGGACATACTTCTGGCAATGCTTCCTTTTATTTGGAAACTATAAGCTCGCGCTTTAACGGTAATGAAAGAATGTTTTTTATTTCATGTGATTCTATATGATACAGCCAGTACAATGATTTGTTTATGAATGGTTCACGTGATACATTGAAATTAAATCGTTAAGCTTATTCGTTACAATTCTTATAATATATTTGAATAGACTTCCCATATGAATTGTAGTTCATATAGTGACAATGACACGATTAAAAGTAACAATTCGAGGTTACTACATTTACTACTGATTATAAATATTTTCATCAAGAATGTTTGTTTGTCTTGTCTTGAATGGTTGTTCTCAGTAGAATAAGCACTCGCTTGTTTTTTACCATGTTTTACGAATATAACCTCAGCTTATATTGCTTGTTTTGAGTTTGCTTAATTGAATAGTCTAGATTTTCTTACTTAAGTCTTACTTTAAGGAACAGGCAGAATTTTGCATAAATCAATTATATATAGTTCATATTCTACACCTTATTAGCACTCTAATGGGATTGGTATCGTTATAATACGATTGTCATCGTTATCGTCTGCATGCGTGTTTGATTTTTCATAGGTTCTCGAGTCAATACATGTCTATCAATAAGGTGATTTACAGATAGTACGCTATACATGCAGATATATTTGCCAGCATTACATCTTTTACAAATAAACTTTATTTTAATTTTATTTCTCCAACGAAACGATATAATTTTACTACATTGATCATAGTGATACTTTCGGATATGTAAATAATACGAAACATACAAGCATATTACAATAGTTATTGCTCTGTCAATGTCATTTTGTCTATGCATGTAACACGTTTTTATATTCTATGTAAGTATCTATAAAGAGGCATTACAACTGTACTATGAATTACTTCAGAGAAATTTCATTTATTATGTGTTAAATATACCTACCCTGTCAAATATGAAGTATCTATGAAGAAGCATAACAACTGTACTATCAATTTCTTCAGAGAAATATAGTTTATTATGTGTAAAATATAGCTACGCTGTCAAATATGTACAGCCTACAGGTCTAAACAATCTGAAATTAAAGCGGCCGATTTACGAACTTCCACCACGGCTAGCTACTTTCATAGGGTGTGAGATAATATATTAGAAAATAGTTACTATATTGTTAGATGTTATATATAAACACATTTTAATAAAACACGAATAATGATGCTTCGCTGACAAACGCATCGCAATTTCATAAAATAAACATCCGCGTCATGTTTTAATTGATATCCCTTTATCCGTAACAAACGTTACTTCTTATCATAAACTCGTATTAAGATTAGTATTAGCCGTTGATTATAAACTCTGATGCTAGCATATACATGTCAACTAAAAAGATCGCATTATCACCGAATAGTAAATACTCACATATATCAGAATTAAAACATATGATTGTATTATCGTAATATTCACAAAACAAATCGATACAAACATTTGAAAACAATAAATCATCAAATAGTTATTTAGCTCGTGGAAATAAGACAACAGTGCAATTAATGAATACATACTAGGGATTTACGTTATTTAGCCCTTTGGGAGCACTACAGTACTGGAAAATGTAAGAATTCACTCGACCTATATCATTCTTATTGACTTGGGCTGTTTATTTCTTTGTTTCAGTCAATTTCAAACATGTGTTTGTTTGTGTTGTATAACCTTCACAATATGCCAATCATTGATACCAGTATGGTATACCGATCAGTCCCATATCGCTTATTCCTAAGTCACACTTTGGTCGCGAACAAATTACCGATTACCGACATATGCGGCGGTCACCGACAACCTATTGTTACAAAGCCAAATACAAACCAACAACATTGGATTGTAAGTCAAAGACTGCTCGAAGATTGATCGAAGACAAGTCCACATGTGTTCATTTTCAAATGTTATTTCCTGCTGAAAACAATTATTCGTCGAACTCGTATGTTAAGCGACCGGTCGGAAAATGACAAATTAAAATATTACTTCGCGTTAATTGTTTCATAAGTTAGTAAAATTCAGGCAAATACCATACCCAAAGTGGTATATTTCCAATGTTCATGTCATATTTATTAATTTGGATAAATGACTCTTTTAATTAAACAATTCTCTTAAAAAACTATTTGGTAAAGATTCCTTTTTAATTTTCTTCAAAGCAACGGTTACTTTATGAAATATCCCTGACGATAGATTACTCTATTGACATTGCGTAATAAAGCATTTGTTTACTTTCGCCTTGCATTTCGTACTTGCCGACATAATTTATTTTATAAAAAAATACATTTTTTTATAAATATTAACAAGCTTATTAACCATGACGTCAATTGATGTCGTGCATAATGTATTGCTATCAGAGTTATGTAACACTCATATAAGCTAGCATTAGGTAGCAGAATGTCAGGCTGTAAGTATGTTCATCAAGACTCCATTATAATAGAAACTAAAATAACAATATTGTTTATTTTATGTAGTGTGATACTACGTTTTGACCTGCTGGTTTGGATATTTCGACTGTTGCAGACATTTTATAATTAATTGTATCGATGCCCCACAACCATAACGCTGAACACATTGTAGAACCTAAATTAACAAATCGATGGAGAAATTATTATTATCAATATCGCTTTCATCTTTTAATCAATCAGATGAGATGCTAGTATCGCGTCTTTACACGGTGTTTGACATGACGTATTCAAAGCTTCTTCCAATTATTTTTCAAGACAAAACATTTTTATTTTCATTGTGCTTTTATTGCATGACAAGTACGGTTATCGCTCGGTGGCCGCTTGCCTAAATACAATTAACTTTAATCAATATTTTTTTAAACATGTTGACAACATAAGTAATTTTATTGCGCTCAGTAATGTTTAAACTATTAAAAAGTGTGTCATAACTTTTGAGAGTTTCACTACGGCGAGTCTAAATTACATATTGACTACATCTCAAGATCAAAGCACACTCAAGGTTCATTCGTTTTAAGTATTGAACGCAGACAAGTAAGCATTCATCCATAACACGAATGCTTGCACGAGTATTTGTTTAAGAATAATGTTACGTTTCCAGATATTTCAGAGAAAAATCTAACATTGATCGTATGTATTACTTCTGTTAATAATCTTATCGAGGTATTGCACTTTCTTTCTCAATGTATAAATTATATTGTTCGATTGTGAATGACAGATTATCAAAATGGGTTGAACATGAAAATATTATAATTGATGAACAAAATAGTTTTCGTAAAAAGAGAAGCACAACTGATCAAGTTTCTACCCTTACTAATATTATTGAGACACGGAAGAAGTTAAAGTTATCAACGTTTTGTGTTATGATTGATTTTAAAAAGGCGTATGATTTTATAGATAGAAATATTTTATGGACTAAACTATCTCAGCCAGATATTGGTATAGGAGGAAAGATTTTGATGCTTTTAAGTCTCTATATAGTAATGTTACATCATGTGTTCGAATAAATGGTTTGCGTGCAGATTGGTTTAACGTTGAGTGTGGCTTGAGGCAGGGGTGCTCGCTATCTCTCCTTCTATTCAATCTGTACATAAATGATTTAGCTGTACGTCTTAAAAATCTAGATAAAGGTGTTACTCTTTTGCAATTTATAAATCGAAAATAAGATTCTTGTAATACTAAAATGTTCTGCGTATGTTGACGATAGAAATGTCCTATTACGTAAAGCCATAGAAATAGACAACAACTTTATTAATATGTCGGACCAGGATAAACTTGTATTTCTGTTTTCCAATGAAAGTGTTATGTATGAGACTGCCAAAACCTGTTACAAAATACCTCAGTCTAGAAATAACTATTTGTATAGATAGTGTAATTGGCAGTAAAGGTGTTCTGTTGTATGTACACTGGCAGTGTCTTGGTCTTGGTCAATTGGTCTGTGTTGCAACCCCTGTGATGACCACCAGTGTACACGCCGTGGATTATGCCTTTATTTCTTGAATATACTATCAGATATTTAGATTATTCTTTCTTTTAGTCTTATTTGATACTACTGTTTTAATAGTGTACCAGGAAATATTATAATTTCATAAGAATATCAGTGGTAAGTACATATCAGTGGTGCTAATCAGCTCATTTCATGCCCGGCCTGAGGGGATATGTATTTTAGCTACATTTTACAATTTTGGCAATAGTCAGAATATTTCATTTCAATATCTTAAAATTCTTGTTGTTAAGGCAATGTTTAACCTTATAAATGAAAGGTAAGATTAGCGCTACTGATATGGCTTTTAGTTAACTGTACAGTTGTTGCATTTCTGAGTGCATTATGAACATACTCTCTTCATTAATTTATGTACTATATTTTTACCATAAATGTGTTCAATGTTTTATAAGTTGATTTTGTATAGTCTCTTATAATTCAAATTTGGATGGCCATTTACAGGTGGTGTTTTATATGTGCTTTTATGTCTTGTATATACTATGTTGTAAATGGATGAGACTGAAATAAAAAAATATATAAAATAATAAGTCTTTCTTCTGTTAATTACAGCAAATGATTCATAAGCTTGCTTAAAGTTCATATGTTTNTGTACAATGTGAATCTAAATTTAGTTTTAGTGCAGATTCGTTCATACGACACAAAGACACAATTTTGTTTCCTTACAAATACGAGTAAAAGTGTCGGCATCGGCTTTAACCAGCGCTAACTTGTCTTTGCTGCATTTTATGAAAATCGTCTTCAAAGCATAATTTTTATTGCCTATTTTGAGTCATCGTAACATAATTTAATCAATATATTAAAATTTAACACATGTAAAAATCGTACAGTCCCGCTTTAAGTAATCTTTTTTTAATATCCCTGTTATATTATTTAGTTATTTGCTTTATTCAAATAAATTCTACACAAAAATCCAATCTAGGCGGAAAGTGTCATCCCTGATTAGCTCGACAGACATTGTGCCCTGTGGACACATATCTTGTTGTTTAGAAGAGATGTCCTTTAAACAAAAAATTCCATTTAAGCAGAAGGTGTGGTATCTGACTAGTGTTGGGGCAGTTTTCCCCTGTATTTTTTGTGAAACTTTTTTTGTATGCTACCTGCTAAGGACAGTTTAGTTCATAGGGGTTTCAGCTGAGCAGCCTTGGTCCCTTTTATTCCTGATTGCCTCTCTAACTTTACAATTTTTGTTGCCCCATTTGGAATTATTCGTATTGAAAAATTTGCTTTCACTGAAAACCGTCACCATTTGACTGTATTAATTACTTTGTTATTATTTACTGCACATTATGTTATATCTAAGCTTACTTGCACACTATTTATTTCACAAAATGTATCACTCCTTTGTAACATTGTAATTACTTCAGCACTCTACTTATTGTTCAAACTCTTCAACAAATCTTGTGTTAAATTGTTGCACTCTTGAGCCACGTTCTGGGAAAACTGGGCTTAATTCATGTGAGTAAAGTGTCATCCCAGGTTAGCCTGTGCAGTCTGCACATGTTAATCTGGGATGACACTTTAAACCTAAACTGGAAGAGACATCGTTTAAACAAAACATTCCACAAAAGCAGAATGTGTTGTCCCTGATTAGCCTGTGCAGACTGCCCAGGCTAATCTGGGACGCCACTTTACACACATGCATTGAGCGCTGTTTTACAGGAAAGCGGCTCTCGATGTTTTTACAGCTTGTAGAATGTGTTGTCAGTGTTTTTTGTGTCTCTTTTCCAGGGAGATGGATGAAGGGACAGGCATTATTGAAGACCAGGTAACGTAGCACGTATGTTGTAGCGAGATAACGTATTTTCCGGACAATGTATCGCATCGGTAGATAAGACGCAACTGCTAATTCACATAAATTTCCTTATTTCAGCCATATATGTGGTTTGTTCTGGGAAAACTTGGTTAATTAATGTGCTTAAAGTATCGTCCCAGATTAGCCTGTGCAGTCCCCACAGGCAAATCAGAGATGACTCGCTTTTATGGAAGTTTTTACTTAAAGGAAGTCTTCTAAATGAAAATCCAGTTTAGGCGGAAAGTGTCATCCCTGATTAGCCTGTGCAGACTGCGCTGACTAATCTGGGAAAACACTTTATGTACATGCATAAAGCCCAGTTTTCACAGAAAGAGGCTATAATATGAACAGACTGCTAGAAAAATTCCCAAGTAATGGTATGCATGCACACATTGTCATCCCTTTGACAAAACATGATGGTCAACACGATAGGTCAATAGACCGACATGTGGAGTGTGTTTTCACAACACCTTAAATATCTTCCAATTTTAAGACTGCGACATAAATAACTATGATGGAGTCAAGTCATGTTAGATTATGCAATATTGGATTTAGTAATTAATTAAGAAATAGTATTTTTGTAATTTGTATGTACACTGCAGACCTACTAAATCTTGGATGTCCAATATATCACTTGTGGTCCCTGTTTTTGTATCAAATTTTAATTTTCAGTTTAATTTATTAATCAAGTTTGGTCTCGCTATTCATGTATCCATTGCACATCACTTGTCTTGCTTGTGTAGTGTGACAAGCAATAACAAGACTTGTCCGCAATCAAAGATTAACAGTTGTATGTCATTGGCGCGCACGGTCCCACCCTTGACAGCTGTCAATCACATTCTTTAAGATTTTTCAGCCAATCGCTGGCAGCCAAAGTCACGCTATCCCCATGGAGGTGTGTGTCTACAATAATTATATCAATATTGACGTATGTGAACGACTGTTGTGCTATAGATGCAGCATAAATGTTTGTGAATTATTTTTTTTATAATTTACTGCAATTTTTTTTAACTAAGATCTCAGTGTTCTCTGTGCTATCAAATTTTTATTCAACAACAATAAACCTTCCATCCAGATAAAATGATGTTGTACATACAGCATAATTTGCACGCAATTTTAATCAGGATTTACAAGAAATATATAAGCACTGTTTATTTGAAGCTAGAATTTATTAACATAATGTTGATAATAAATCTTGCGATGCTAACAAGAATAGTATTCTATATTTATCTACTAACATTGAAATACTGAGAAAACACCTAATGTATCAATAAAAAGGGTATGTAAAGGTGAACTGCAGTATTACAAAACATATTTGTGGTTATTATTTGTGCATTTAGGCAATTATGACTTTTCAAAATCTGATTTCGTTCACAAATAAGACAGAGCCAAACAAAAGATGCAGGTAAATTTATCTGCAAAAAAAGTTGCGTCTTGTTTACCAGAAAATACGCTATTTAGTATTGTGCAGCCTCAGTGGCGTATATAGTATGGCTTAAGTATTTGAGTAAAAACGTGCACTATTCAGGTCATATGAGCCTCGTTCTGGGAAAACTGGGCTTAATGTATGTGCGTAAAGTGAGGTCCCAGATTAGTATGTGCACTGCGCACAGGCTAATCAGGGACTACGCTTTCTGTCTAGACTGGATTTTCTTTTAGGAGAGACCTCCTTTAAACGAAAAGTTCTATAAAAGCGGAAAGTGTTGTCCCTGATAAGCCTGTGCAGACAGCACATCTGGGAGGACACAACGCACATGCATTTAGCCCAGTTTTCCCAGAATCTTGCTCATATTACTGAAATGTTACTGTGTTCATCAGTCTTGTGTCGACGTTTTTGAATAGAAGAATTATTAATCATTGAAACAATATAAACACACAATGAAACACAAGTTAAATAACTTACTTATAATAACCAGTACTCATACCGAAAATAATAAGTTATTCTATTGAGTTTATAAAATACGCACTTATGTTTTACTTGTTTCACACACAGAAACAGAGTGTAAGTAGAAGAGTGAATAGTTGATTTTTGAGAGTTGATTGACCTCAAGTTTGTCCCAAACTACCCTCCTCCTTAACATGTACCATTTACAAACAGAACCATATTCTTTGAAAGTAAAAAAAATGTGTATCCGCACTAATAGTTGGAAATTACATGTAACTTAAATAAGAAGGAACGTTTCAAGCATGTTCTCTTTACAGTTATTTATGTTTTCTCGTCATGGTAATTCAAATGTTTTTATAAAGTTGAATTACTTGCAAACATTAAAATTTTGCAAGAGACAAACATTTCAAGAACTAAGGTAACAGAGACATTCTATCTTGAATGTACATTAATAATATATTCAAACTATTGTACAATATTTTTTGTTAGCAATGAATTGTAAGAATGTACTAGAAACATGTGCAAGTACTTGTGTCGTTTTTGTAAGTCAATGTTTATTTTATTATTACAAAATGTGCATGCAATTTTTAAATTTATTTCATAGGAAATAAAAACTTTGATGTTGATTATAATTATACTAAGATATGTTAGTTACCCTTACAACAAAATGAGCAATGCTCTGGGAAAATGGGGCTTAATGCATGTGCGTAAAGTGTCTTCCCAGATTAGCCTGTGCGGACTGCACAAGCTAATCAGGGACGACACTATCCACTTTAATGGATTTTTTGTTAAATGGGAGTCTCTTCTAAACAAAAATCCAGTGTAGGCGGAAAGTGTCATCCCTAACTAGCCTGTGCAGACTGCAGAGGCTAATCTGGGACGACATTTAACACACATGCATTAAGTCCCATTTTCCCAGATCATGGCTCATATGTTTTTTTCCCTAACATCAAAATATATTCTGATAGAAGATTGCCCCTACAACCTTTTCACAGGCCTTTCACTTATTTTACTGTCCACCGAAAATAATGTTCATTTCTGCTCACAACTTCCTAGATGGTTTGGGGTATATATGATTCTTCTTTGTTAAAATCTCGTGTTGCTAGGATATGTCCCGGTATAAGCTGCCTTGATATAGTGCTGTATGCATTTTATTAATTAGATATGTACATTAAAATTGATATTTAAATGCCAATTATAAAATTTACAAATGATCATTGTTTTGCACACACAAAAAATATCATATTTACCCCAACTACATTAATACCAGAAAAGTGTTTTAAGTTCTTGATTCATTTGCAGTCGTATTTGTTTGCCTTTTTTGATGATGATGATGCAGCACTTTATATTGTGACGCATTGGAGTGGTTTTTGTTTTCCCTAGCGTTGGCGCAATACTCACAGCACGGGTGTACCACAGACGCAGCACGACCCCTACGCGGGAATGGAACCCCCCGCCCTGGGCTTTGACCCGATTGTGAAAGAAGACTACAAGCCTTATATCCCAAATTTAGACTTTAATACGCCATTTTTCAAAATGCCTGAGCCCTATGATGTACCTTCTGGCCCCGTGGCAGGCTATCAGCCTGCCCCGTATGGTCAACCCACCGGGGCCCCAGGTTATGGCCCCAACCCTGGGTACGGCATGCCTGCCCCCTATGGGGCCCCTCAGCCCTACCAGCCTGGAGGCTACCAGCCTGCCCCTCCCGGTCAGTATGGGTATGATCCCAGCTATCAGCAGCCTGCGCCTCAGTATCCCTATGGTGCACCAGATCCCCATGCACAGGCTTACAACAACCCATATAATCCATCTCCATACCCGCAACAGCTGGGCTTCAATGCTCCCTATTCCCAACCCTCAGGTTCATATCCCCAACCCACAGGTTCATATCCCCAACCCACAGGGTCATACCCCCAACCCACAGGTGCATATCCCCAGCCGCCAGGTTCATATCCCCAACCCCAAGGGTCATATCATCAGGAAGTCCCTAGCTATGCCTATGGGTCCTATGCTGCGGCCCCTAATCCCACTGCCCCTCAGTACCCTTATGGCCAAGGAGAGGCACTTACACAACCCCACTACAGCTCCCCTTATTCGACTGAGCCTGTAAGTACACCTAGGTTCCCATGACCTGGTTTAGTGCGGTGCGTTGCAACCTGAACAATGCTACTCTGATTGGACGATTTGAATTTCATGAAACGGCTAGGCTACATAACAACATTGCTCGTGAACTTTTATTATAACTTTCATGCATATTATTTTTTATATGTAGATGTATATTCAGAAATCTCTTCTCAGTAGCTATTTCTGACTTAATGTGCCTTTGCTTTTTATAATGGTTTACTATTTAACTTTAAATGAAAGCAGCATTCATATTTATATTTATGCCCTGAAAGGGGACATCAAGTAATGGCATTGTCTGTCCTTCCATCTGTCCTCGTGTCTGTACGTTTTTTTGTGAGGAGCATTACTTAGGAAGTATTGATCAGATTCAAATTCAACTATATATAATGATGAATTGCATGAAGGGGAAGTGCAGAGTGCAAACAACATAGCTCCTCTTTCAGGATTTACGGAGTTGTTGCCCTTTTGTCAATTTTGTTGTGTGGAGCAAAACTCTATTTGTATTTAAGATATTTCGGAAGATAGAGGACATTGAGAGCAAATGAGAAGCACAGGAACCACAACTGTTATCAGTATTTATGGAGTTATTGCCCTTTTCTTATGTGGAGCATAACTCTCAAAGTATTGAAGGTATTCAGATGAACTTTCAAATACGGATAGATGGCTTTTAGAGAAAATGACAAGTACGTTGACCATAGCTCTCTTCAGTATTTACAGAGTTATTGCCAATTTTCATATTCCAAGCATACATTCATAACTTAAGCATTGAAGGGATTAAAATAAAACTTCATATATTGATAGAGAACATTGAGAGGAAGTGCAGGGTACAAGAACCGTAAGTCTTTCTTTATGGAGTAATTGCCCTTTGTTCAATTTTCTTGTGCAGAGCATTTTTATTAGTACGCACATGGCTTGTAATGAACATATATCAATCAATAGGGACATTGAGATTTCTTGTTTTCAATAAATAAAGAAAACTTATTTGTTTTCCCCAACTTTAAAGGTAAAGATCACTGTCAGAATACTACTTTGAGGGCATTCGGCACTTATAGTGACGGCACTTGTTGATTAATGAATATTTTACACACATATTTTAGTCATGTTTTGAGAAAACTGGGCATAATGCATGTGCGTAAAGTGTCGTCCCAGATAAGCCTGTGCAGTCCGCACAGGCTAATCAGGGACGACACTTTCCGCTTTAATGACATTTTTCGTTGAAATGAAGTTTCTTCTTAGCGAAAATCCAATTTAGGCGGAAAGTGTCGTCCCTGATTAGCCTGTGCGGAATGCACAGGCTAATCTGGGACAACACTTTACGCACATGCATTATGCCCAGTTTTCTCAGAACGCAACTCAAATGTCCAATCGGGTAGACAAACACTTAACATAGTTGTGTTCTGAGTGTTCTCATTTAAATGTCCAAGTTTGATTGACACAGTGTTGCAGTTTGCTAGCAATAAGGTGATCAGTTCTCAAGATTTGTTCACGGGGACATGGCTTTGTTAGTTGATGCATTTCTGACAATAGTTACGTATTTATGTGATAACTCCCTTGTTTTATGTGCTTTTTGTAAATTCACGTATTGTTTATTATTGAAAATCGAATGAAATGACAATATCTGGTACTTGTATAGTTAAATTGAATGTTGTATGTGCTTTTGATATATTTTGGTGAATCATACATAAGGATTTACAATGTGTGGTTTATTGTGAATGGACAACTGAACAAATCAGCCAGTACACTATGTATATAAATGCTTAACATGTATGAATGGATTTATTCACTGTTGTTTGGTGTATATATCTAGCTTTACCTATCTGATGGTGGGCTCAAGGTCCGTGGGAGGCAAACTAAAGTGTTGTTGATATTTGAGCCTCACTTTGGGAAAACCAGACTTAATGCATGTGCGTAAAGGGTCATCCCAGATTAGCCTGTGCAGTCTGCTTAGGCTAATCTGGGAAGATAATTACCCCCTTAACTGGATTTTCCCTAAGAAGAAATTTCCTTTGTAGGAAACATACATATAAGTGAAGAGTGTCTTCCCTGATTAGCCTGTGTGGACAAGCTAATCTGGGACAACAGTTTAAGCACATGCATTAAGCCCAGTTTTCCAGAAAGTGGCTAATTTTTAATGGGTGTTTCCTCTGCCCAACCCCCCTGGCGTAGTTATGCAGGAAGCATGGTCGTGAAGAGATTGTTGCAATGATCAGCTTCAAATTTATTACAGTGAATCCATTACTTTGTATGACACTTCAGCTTGTACATAAATATTTTAGTATTTATGCGTTAGATTGTTATAAAAAAACTATTCTTATGTAACATGCAAAGAATAAAAGTTTCCTAAAATCGTTTTCTGTGATGCTTTTAGAGAATACACAGTTTGTGAATCTAACATAAATAGACTGTTACCCGCTATTTGGTATGTCGACAACAGCCCTTTTAACCTGAAAGATAAAAGGGTATAGTATTCTGGAAAAACAAACAAAGTGTCTATTATGGATATTTACAATAGTACAATGATTTTTTTTGCAAATTAGTACTCAGAATAGCGTTGTATCAATGTTTAACACAAACCAACATTTTAAATTAAAATTTGGGGGTATAAAACTGTGGGTAAATATACAAGGTAAAGTATGGTAAGCGGTATCCACATGTGCTGTGCACCTAGATCTATTGAGTCACATTCTGAGAAAACTGGGCATAATGCTTGTGCGTATATTGTGCAGACTGCACAGGCTAATATGGGATGACACTTGACGCACATGCATTTTGTCTAGTTTTCTCAGAACGCGGCACTAATATCCTCTCCATCTATCTTTCTTATTGTGTAAACTTGCACAAAGCATAAGCGAAAGAAGGAACATATAGTAAACTTTTTCTAGGATTTTAATTCAAAATAACTGTTAATTATCAATCCTATAATACAGTTTCTGTTGTAATTGTTTATCATCTGGTTTTCAACAACATTTTCAACAACATCGTCCTGTGTCTTTCTGGCTTTTGGTTGCTTTTCCCCATTCTCTGCGTGATTCCTTAGAGTAACCAACCAACATCTTGGCTTTACAGGGATATGTTCAACTTTTTATAATTATCTTTATCAGTAATCTTTCTTTCAGCAGTAGTTTAGGTCACTAACCTTTGATTATAAGATGTGTGTGACGTGTTCTGAGAAAACTGGGCAAAACGCTTGTGCGTAAAGTGTCATCCCAGATTAGCCTGTGCAGTCTGCACAGGCTAATCAGAGACTACACTTTCCGCCTAAACTGGATTTTCGCTAAGAAGAGACATCATTTAAACGAAAAATTCCATAAAAGCGGAAACTGTTGTCCCTGATTAGCCTGTGCGGACTGCACAGGCTAATCTGGGATGACAATTTATGCACAAGCATTTTGCCCAGTTTTCTCAGAACACGCCACTGCGTTTCAAACAGTTAATCAGTTACAAATTTCTTCTGACAATTATACCGGTAATGCTATTATAGTATTTGCTATAATAGTTCATAAACATTAATGATACATAAACATCTATACGTCAGTTCATTTAAATACCATTACAATGAATAAATAAGTTCCCATTCAGAAATCAATCAAAGCATATCACATTAAGAATATTGTAAAATTACATCATTTAACTCCTGAAAAGCATTGCAGGCAGTTCAGTTTTAATGATGGTAGCATATAGCCATTTTCATTTTGCTTCTGAGTGGAAAAGGGTTAATTAGAGTTGCTTAAATGTTCTTATATGATGTTGCTTGAATGCTTCTAGAAACTCATGTTTTTGAGCCATTAGTTAGTTTTCTTTCTTGACTATGATGGTCACATTATGCTTCCAAGAAATTGTAGATTGTATTACACAAATGTGAAATGGGACTAAATTGTATCCTAAATAAAGGTATAATATAAAATGCACCTGCGCAAATAAACTTTTATTTTGTCAGATGTTTAAGTGCTGTTTCCCAAATAAATTTATAATAATAAAACACTTTTTTATATTCCAAGCTTTTTGTGTAAGGTTCATCAAATGTTATATACAGAAAGCATGATATCATAAATTCCATTGCATGTTGACGGCATGTGTGTAGACATGCAGTGCTCTGTGCTTTCTTGTTGAGCTTAATTTGAGCCGCTTACTCTGGGAAAACGGGGCTTATTGCATGTCTGTAATGTGTCATCAATGATTAGCCTGTGCAGTCTGCATAAGAATCATGGACAACACTTTCTGCCTAAACTGGATTTTCATTAAGAAGATAATTTCTTTTAATGAAAACTTCCAAAAAGCGGAAAGTGTCGTCCCTAATCAGCCTGTGGGACAACATTTTACGCACATGCATTAAGCCCCACTTTCTTAGAGAGCAGCTCCTTTATGTTTAGTGTGCTATTCTTATTATTGTTCTTTTTATATGTGATAATTTGTAGGCTGTAATCTAAATTCAGTTGATTTTAATTTATTATGATTTGTTGATGTTGTAAATTTAGTTAAAATTATTGTGGTGATTTATTTATTTATTTATTTTTAATGATTTGTATTATTTACAAATTAAGTTCAGTTTTAATTGAGTTTCATTGCTTTCCATGGATATATTTATATCATGCATTATTATTTGCTTGACATTCAACAATTCAAAAATGTTACACCTTACATACATTGCTATATTAAGGGTTTATTATTCCAATGTTATTTAATTTAAACTTAACATTATAACCCATACATCATATGTATGATGTTGCAATGTTTTTATTGCATTTTATCAAACCGATGTTCATATTGCATTGGCAATAATACATAGTTAAGCACAATACCTTTTGTATCCTTATAATAAGTTCATAAAAGAACTGTATTAGAAATAATAGTAGAAGAACAACATTTAATATTGTGCACCATCACAGAACCCCAAATAACACAGTGAATAACAGCTCAAACAAGAAAAAAGTACAAACTCTTGTCATGTAAGGTAACATTGTGACATTGAGGTATGTCTAATAGTATATGCTCTATGCTTTAATGGATGCTGAACATCAATGTCTGTGACATTGTAGAGACCATCTGCTCCTGCCAGAGTAGTAAGTGGTTTTGTTGATTTTGTTTTGGTTTTGAATTCCTGTGTGTTTTACTTCATCAGATCCATGTCTTGCATTGGAATTTCCCCTAATTCTTTTAGATATGCTGTTGAAAAATAACTTTTTTAAAGTGCTATTATGGCATGGTTTGGCAGTATGCCAGGGCTCTGTGACGCAGTTACGTGTCAACTGTATGTACATGTAATATCTGCTGTTGAGCATGGTACATTAATCTGTTTTCTTGAAATAGTTCATAGTTCAATACCTCCCTGTTGTTGGTTTGTTTTGACCTCTGTTCATAGTTTAATACCTCACCATTCAGTCAGGATATTTTGCTAGTATTGGAAGTCTGATGGGATAATGTTTTCTGAAGATGAAGCAGGTTTGTTTGTTATCTTGATGATACTGCATTTTGGTTTGTTACTTTGTTGATACCGTGTTTTGTCAAGGCTCTGGATTTTGTCTCATATTTTAAAGTCTGCCACAGTTTCACACTCAACCCGTGGTTTGTATTTGTGTTTAGCTAGTTACATTTGCTTATTTTCATATTTGTGTTTAGACTGTTACATTTGCTTATTTGTAGTCTTCCTTTTTTCATTTAAATTAATGTATTGTTTGACAGTTTTGTTCAATTAATTGAAATGAGCTAGCTTAAAAGGAAATTCATTAGGACTAACTGGTATGGCATCATACTTCTTTGCTTTACCCCTTTGCATGCTGGGAAATTTGTCGTCTGCTAAAATATTGTCTGCTAAATTTCTAAAATTAGCATTTTGTTTGATTTTTTTTCAAAAAATACTATCAGAATAGCAAACAGTTTGGATCCTGATGAGACGCCACGTTCTGTGGCGTCTCATCTGGATCCAAACTGTTTGCAAAAACCTTCAAAATCCGGTTCAAGCACTCAAAGGGTTACACAGCTTCTGTTTTCAGTGTTTATTTGAATGTTGTAACAGATAATGCTATTTTCTATGACACAACTTTAGCTGTCCATCATCATGCATAGACTGTACACATGTAATGTCAATATCTATGTTGATGCTTCCCAATGGCCTTACAGATTCATGTAAGTGTTGATCAGATATCATGTCACTGTCTTACTCCAGCAGGAAAGCTGGGACATAGGATATCCATATAAGCCTTGTTCTCAAAAGCTGGGGTTAATGCATGTGCATAAAGTGTCGTCGCCAGATTAGCTTTTCAAATTCTTAACCCTTTGAGCGCTGGAACCGGATTTCGAAGGCCTTTGCAAACAGTTTGGATCCAGATGAGACGCCACAGAACGTGGCGTCTCATCAGGATCCAAACTGTTTGCTATTCTGATAGTATTCTTTGAAAAAAATCGATGAAAATGCTAATTTTAGAAATTCAGCAGACGACATTTTAGCAGACGACAAATTTCCCAGCATGCAAAAGGTTAAATCTCTGTTTGTTCTGATATATCATGATGCAATCAGAATTCATCTTTAAGATACTTACAGAAACTCTTCTGAGCTCTTCTGCTTGGTTTATATGGCATCATCTATGGATAGTAGAGATTGGATAAAATTGAGCATAATGCTCTGATGAGATGGGGTTTGATGCATGTGCGTAAAATAATGTTCCAGATTAGCCTGTACAGTCCACACAGACTTAACAGGGACAACACTTTCCGCTTTTATAGATTTTAACCTTTAAAGTGGTAAATTCTTTGCAAAAATCCAATTCAAGCAGAAAGTGTTGTCCATGATTGGCCTGTGCAGTCTGCACAGGCTAATCTAGGATGGCATTTTACACACATTCATTAAGCCCCATTTTCCTTTAACAAGGCTCAATTATAATGATATGCAACTTTGTAAATGAATAATTGAATCAGACATGTGTATGTGTATATTGAGATAGAAATGGAATTTTCTCTAATAACAAAATGGAATGTACAAGCATTGTCAGAAATTATACTGTTTGGAACATGATGTATAGAATGAAAGGTGATTTGTACTTGGCAAATGTAATCTTGTAAAGCTGAACGTAAGTGCACAATTTATGGCATGAAACTTCACATTCAATTGCAAAAGTTAAGGGAGCTTTTTTGTTAAAACAACATCCATCTAGTTCTGTGACAAGCATGTGTTTTGCTTTAAGGAAATGTTAGCCAGCTAATAATCTACTGTACAAGCTTTTCAGAGTGTCTTTCTTTTGCAAAACTTATCAAAAATGTTCTGCATGACTGTATAACATTGTTTTCTTCTTACTGAATGTGTAGTCAGTGTTTGTGTATTTTGAAGTTTATGAGTTCCTTCCTCACCTGAGGCTGCACTATATGAAGTCCTGAATATTGTCCCAGCACTCCTACCTAATTTACTTACTAGACTCACAAAAGTTGTAAATTTTGAATTATAGCTAAATTTCCAGATATTTTGTTTAACTTCAAGATGTTAAATAGAGTATGATGACCACAAACCAAGCTCATGAGCGGGATGGAACCGTGGTCGCCTGAAGGTTAGAAGGGTGTGTAACAACTACTGCGCTAACCAAACAGCCAATCTGTAGTCAGTCTTCCAAATGGCTATATTTTTGTTTTACAATTAGATGATTAGTGATTATGTTTAGTAAGAAATTTCATATTATTTTACATATAATTAATAATGATTACCACCATTTCGGACATTTTTATCTTTCTGATTGTACTGAAGCCATTTACAAACCAAATTACTTGAGTTTGGATATGTGTCTTCAGTTTGATAAACAAAAACATGATGACACCTCACCAGAACAGCTGCTGTGTTTATATTGTGCTTAACATCTTCATACTTCTGTATTATTGAAGTGCTATAATAGCATGGTTTGGCAACGCCTTTGTAGTATGCCAGGGCTCTGTGACGCAGAAACATGTCAATCAATGTTTAACCTGTAAATGCAGAAGAGCATATACAAGCATCCTGGCGTGGGTGATGTTCTAAGGCATTCTTTGTATATTGTTTTGCATAGTATTATTACTGTAAAAAAAGAAAAATTTGAGTTTTATAATTTGCAATATGATATCTTATTTCATCTTTAGTTAATGTGCGTAAGTCTATAGTAACTGTTGTTTTAAGCAAACTATTGTGCTTATAATTGTTATGTTTTAACTGTTATTTAATATATCTGTTGGTTTTGTTATTTAGTTGTTTAGTTTTAATTTGTACTAAAGTGTGAATTATTAAAAAAATTCTTTCAGCAAAATGGTATGCTAGTTATTTTATATTATATACCTTATTTATTTCTATGATATTATTTACCTATCAATTTGACCAATTGCCCAGACTGGGTTTACTGTGCTAAGACATAACCAAACAATTCAAAGAATTAAACTTGGTTAAAACATTACAAAACTCACAAAATGTTTGTTTCTTCTGTAACCATATGTTCTCTTAGGTCACATGATAAATTAAAGGAGATGAAACGTAAGTGATATTTATTCAAAACTCTTTAGAACTCTTTTTAAATGGTTTTAAAATGTCAGCCAGTCGTTTTGCTCACAATTTGTGTATCTTACATGGTCACTGAAAAGGTCTAATCAATGAAATAAGTAATTAATCTACAAAACTTTAGAAAAGCCATAGAGTCTTAAATATTAGGAAAATCAGTTGATTGAAAAATGTCAACGTGCATCGTGGAATAATCAAGGATTTTTGTTTCAATATTTTGTAAAGACACATATTTCAGGCTCTTGAAGTCAAGTCCATGGTGTTGTCATGTGTTGACACATATTGAAGGCTCTTAGAGTCCTGTACCCTGTGTTGTCATATGTTGGCACATATTGTGGGCTCTTGTAGTCTTTTTTATGGTGTTGTCACATGTTGAAACATATTTCTGGCCAATGAAGCCTGGTTTCACAGTGCTGTCATATGACCCTTGTTCTGGGAAAACTGGACTTAATGCATGTGCATAAAGAGTCACCCAGATAAGCCTGTGCAGTTCACACTCCACCTGGAGAGGATTTTCCTGTAAAAGAGACTTCTTTTCAACTACAAATACCATGAGAGCAGAAAGTGTCGTCCCTGTTTAACCTGTGGGACGACACGTTACACTCATGCAATAAGCCCAGTTTTCCCATAACAAGGCTTATATGTTGCGACATTCTTCTAGCTCTTGTAGTCTGGTACCCTGTTCTGTCATATGTTGAGACATATTTCTGGGTCTTGTAGCCTGAGCCGCCTGTGACGGAGGATGACAAGGTGCAAGGGGTGGAGCTGAAGGAGAGCTTCAAGAGGATCGCTGGAGAGGACCTGGAGGTGGATGCCTACGAGCTCCGGGATATTCTCAACTCTGTGTTCACTAAAGGTAGGAATTATGTGTGTATGAGGGATTGATACAAGGTTCATATGTTGATAATTAGGTGACCATGGAGTAGAGGAAATGGTGTCCACCTTGTGACTGGGAGATCCCAGGTTTGATCCCCGCTCTGGGAGTATCTTAAGATCTCCCCCCAATGACACTTGTTGTTACCAAGGAAACAGACTTGAACTAGTCTCAGTAAGCCTTTAAATTAAGCTTAAACCTTTCCCGCTCAGATGCGCATTTTCACCCTTTTGTAGTTCCTGAGAAAATGGAATTAAATACTGATCAGCAGCATTAACATCATAAAATCTGAAAGCTTGTGAGTTACTCGCAGGCTGTTCTTGTTTTATGCTGGTTGCATATAGCCATTTTCACTTTGCTGCTGGGCGGGAAAGGGATAAATAATGAGGTTTTAAATTATAAAGATCTTGGGCATCTCCCGATTGACTAAAGGTAGAATTGTAAGAATGAGAATGCTTATAATTATGTGGATGACTTTATTTTGAAAATAAAAAATAAAGATCATATATGGATATTGAAGACATATCTCTATTATAATTTGAACTTGTGTAAGATTGTGTGCAGTGAGAGTTGCATTATTGACCTTACAGTTGGATTTGATTGACAATTTTTTCTGTAATTTAAAACCCTAGGTCCTAATTGTATGTTTTGTTCTGAATTATACAAAGAAAAGGTCACTCGACCGAATTCAAGACTAACGTTCCATGTTGTGTAAAGAATGTTTAATATTATTAACAGATTGCATCACTTAAAAGTTTGAAAATGTGTGTTTGTATTTGTGTGTGAGTTCAATGTGCATATTCCAGTGTTTGAATGCATTGCCCCATGTTGCCAAAAACATTTTATCTTCAATCATTACTGTAAAAAAAGTTGTACATAACCTTTAACTAGAACTTTAAAAATAATTTAAAATTATCAAAATAATTTGTGATTTATAGTTTTCAGTTGTATTTGATGATTTATATGTCTGAAATGTTCATTACAATATAACAATATATTGTTAATTCCCATTGTTTTACTTTATTTAGCAAAGGGTAAGCATACTAATTATATACCTATTAAACAGGGAATTCAATTACATCACAAGTCATCGATTTATCATTAAACTCTTTCTATTCTCAAAATATATAGAAAATATATATGTAGAAACTAACAACTCATGTCTATATAATAGATTAACAACTCTTGTCTATATATAATAGGTAGAGTGTTATAAGGCCATATAATTACTTGTTTGTTTCCATTAACTTCACAAAAACAATTATGGTAGTGAAGTGAGTTAAAAAAAAAATCTTTACCTAAATTACTACATGCAAGTTATTTCCCACTTCAATAAAGGATGTTCAAAGACAGAAATCTTCTATAACTTTTTGCAATATATATTTGTTTGTATGTAAAAGTGAATTTAGTTTAAATATATTCAATTAATTTTGATATATGAATATAAAGTTTAAAAGTTCAGAAGTTTAAAGGGTCATTAGCAAAAATTAGGGTNTTACGTAATACCGTTACATAAAAGGGAAGTCTAAACGAAGTTAATAATTACAGAGGTATAACTCTTCTTAGTACTTTGGGAAAACTTTTTACAAAAATCCTCAATAACAGATTAACTGATTGGGCCGAACGATATTATGTATACATTGAAGCGCAGGCTGGCTTTCGATCCAAAATGAGTACTGTCGATAATTTATTTGTATTGCACGGCTTATTAACGCATGTTATTAATAAAGGTAAACAATTATATTGTGCTTTTATTGACTTCACTAAGGCCTTCGATTATATTGTTAGAGATAATCTATGGTATAAATTAATTCAATTGGGTATACGCGGTAATATTCTTAATGTAATGAAATCTATGTATAACGCCATAAAATCAAAAGTTAAACATGGAAATACGTTGAGCGACAGCTTTGAATGCATGCTTGGCGTTAGGCAGGGTGAGTGTTTATCGCCATTTTTGTTTTCAATGTATCTTAATGATTTAGAAGCTGAATTTTACTTGAAAGGCATTAATGGTATTGATGTTAACTCTTTTAAAATGTTTCTCTTACTGTACGCCGATGATATGATAATTTTTGCTAATACCGCCGAAGAATTGCAAAACGGCTTAGATCTATTGCACGATTACTGTCACAAATGGAAACTTGTTGTTAATACTGAAAAGTCAAATATTATGATCTTTCGTTAAGGAGGTCGACCCTCTAACAATATATTCTATTATGATAAGCAGGGCAGGCCCTTAAAGCTATTTTTAAACTTTAAAAATAATTGTACAAATTTACGGACATCTCAGTAAGTCATAAACTATATCTTTTTGATAAACTCATAACTCCAATTCTTAACTACGGAAGCGAAGTGTGGGGTTTTGTCAAAGGTTGACCAAATGAAAATGTTCATTTGCAATATTGTAAACAAATACTTAGCGTCAAAAGATGCACTCAAAACGATTTCGTATATGGTGAACTTGGACGTGTAAACTATCAAAACAGGAGATATATTAACATAATTAAATACTAGTACTGGATAAAACTTTTACAAACATCAGATAATAAATTTAGCAAAAAAGTTTATTTGACTATGTTAAATGATAGTCTTGAGTATCCCCTAACGAAAAATTGGTGCACTTTATTAAAAGATCTTCTTAGTAATTTGGGATTTTATGATGCTTGGCTTTTCCAAGATGTTGGAAATGAAAATTTATTCATATCAGTCGTAAGGCAAAGATTGAGCGACACGTTTGTTCAGAATTGGAATGAGAGACTTAACATTTCTACTAGGGCAAATTTTTATAATCAAATCGCTGTTTTTCAGTTTCAACCGTACCTGAATATATGTCATGTAAAAAAGTTCCGTTAAAGTTTATCCAAATTACGTATGTCATCACATAGATTAAATATTGAGACTGGTAGATGGGCCAGGCCTTCATCATTTCCATTAGCTGAACGAAAATGTATTGTTTGTAATAAGCTTGAAGATGAGTTTCATTTTATTCTTGAGTGTAAGATATATACGGAACTCAGATCAAAATATATTCCATTGTATTACAAAAAAAGACCAAATATGTACAAATTTATCGAACTTATAACATCAAATAATGAACTAGTAATACAACATTTGAGCTGTTATATTTATCACTCTGTTCTGGTTCGATCGCAAAATACCTTTGTAGCATTCACCTAATGTATTATGATGTGTTTTATTTTACCGCATATATCTGGTTGCAACTTTTATTGTTTTTTATAATGTACTGCATGATTAAATAAGATATGTTTAAATCTTATTATTGAATTTCTAACAGCTGCTGAAAATAAAACGTGGAACGTGTTGATCTATGTATGTGTTAAATAGTCGTTTTAAATGTACTGTCAATACTGTATTCGAATGTCTTTTTTTAAATTGTCATTATTATATGTTCAATGAATGTATCGTGCCTGCTCCTAAATGTCTTTTCCGACAATATGACTGTATTTAACGAATTGAAATGTATTGAATAACATCTTTATTGTCAGATTTAACCAATGTACTCATAATAACCGCTATACTTTATCTATGTTATTACTTGACGTTTTTTTTATTATTATAATTAATAGCAAACGTCATAATTTCAATACAATTTGTTTTGCGTGTTTGTTTGTCTACATACACCGTTTCATAATATCAGTTTAATTAAATAATGTACTATGATCTGAGCCTTTTGGCTTCCTATATTTTCGTTTCGTATAGGTAGCAAGAAAGGGCTAATGATTATGCTAGTGTTACATACATGCATTTTAGTACAGCTAACTGTAATATAGCTTAATATAAGAAAATAATTCCATTACTTTCACATATGGTTCTATGACCATCAAACATGTACATACCGCTATACTAATATCATGAGCATGGACCTCGTGAAACAAATTTTGTTACTTTGGATTAGTACAAAGTATTATTATTATAACATTTGCCATACGCAAACCTAATATATGTAAACTACAGTATATTTGATATGTTGATGTTATAAATTAGCCTAATTACAATTTAACGTTATAAGACATATTTAATTACATATATACTATAGATAACTATTAATATAAATGTCCAATATTTAATAAAACATGCATGCATTATTACAATGTAACTTATTATTACTTTGTATAATCATTAATTATTGACTTTGTAAACACTGTATGCTTACTTGGTCCACTTGGGCTTTTGGCCTCCTAGATGTATTGTTGAATAAAACAATTAAACAAAACATATTCATGGTGTAAATATTTAGTGTATGCACTTTAACACAATGTATTCGATCAACTGTTTTGTATTGAATTGTTTTGTGTGCATCGACTTTTTACTACACGGAAAACCAGTTCGTCAAAAGATGTTTCATTTTATTGGTTAGTTTTATTTAAAAACACAATATCATATCGCGTGCAATGAAATACAGTTCTGGTTTAGAATGAGATCATTACTTTGTTTGTGATAATTCCTATGAAATACATGAGTGCAAATTATTGTTTCCCAATTATTTTGGTAAACTGTTACAAATATTATAACATATATCAAACGGTACGCCACAAATGTAGTTATAAACCGTAAATTTCAAGGTAGATGTTTTTTTTCAGCTTTTGATTCGAAGGGTGTTTCGGTAGTCGAGTGGAAACACTCTGGTCTACCATTCCAGAGGTCGAGGGTTCAATCCCTGGCCGGGTCACTGGACATAACAGAAATGCTTCAAGTGTTTCCCACCCAACTAGAGATGTACTGGTATTAAACCCAGGTAATTCTCGCGTGTATCGGTGCTATAAACTGAGCATGTAAAAGAACCAAGGGATCTATTCGCAAAGAGCTAGGGTATCGCATCCGGATTCCTTGTATCGCAATACTGTCTCTTCTGATTGCGGTCTCTTCAGCAAAAAAAGGACCGCATTGGAAATAAGTGCTTGCTCTTTCATGGACTGAAAGGTCCATGGACTGAAAGGTCAAAAGAAATACATACAAGGATCTATGTCTGCTGATTGCATCTGTTCAAGGTTTAGCGGGATGCTCCGCACTGTGTTTGATGGACCGCACTTTATGCATAAGTGTCAATGAAGCTAGATAATGCCGATTAATCTTTTTCAAATGTACACACAAAACATGTCATTTAAATTTGCTAAGGCATCCGGTCTTTAATACAAAGTATATATCAATAAACAACCGCTATCGTTTTTCATCTGTACACTCTGTGAGAATGTAAGAAACTTTAAACGTGTTTAACATTATACAAGAATGGCAACACTGCAGTTTCTATGGGCATATATCTGATATGAATCTCCCAATTACTTCTGTTAAAGAAAACTATGACTAAGATTTTTTATTGTTCTGTAACACAGGAAAATAAACATATATTTGTATTACTTTATTTAATGTAAAACAGATCGGTATAAAATATAAATAAAAATGTATATCGTGTCATAATTCTAAGTTTTACAAACATGGAAATTACTTATTTACCAAAATTCAAAAAAATCATAAATGTATCATTAACAATGTTTAATTACATAAACACTCTGTGTTAACCGTCATTGCATATCGTTCATATGATAGTTTTAGTTTACAGCTCAACCAATGTCAATACAATAAAGATCCTTCAACATTTGGTACCTGACGTAAACGAGGTGTAAAGTTTCAGGTATGGCTGATTATCTTATCGCCACACACGCTGTGAACAGTTGTGTAAACCGTTAAGGTTTAATACTTATACTCAAGGATATTTGGTATACTTGAAAATATACACCGATACGTCTATGTTCTCAACTGAGCTGAATGCAGTTTATTAAAAATAAATCGTTTATCAGAACGGACTATTTGTGTGAAAACGAATTAACTTTTGCTCAACAAGTTTGTTGATAAACATATATTTCAGGGTTTTTTGGACAGTTTATTTTCGTTTGGTAAAATCAGTACAGTTACCATGTCTGATGAAAACCACCCGTTTGAACAGCTTGGAAAGTTCACCGATGAAATTACGATAAGATTTGAAAACTGCGACGAACATTTGTACGTTTCTAAAACGTTACTTGGGCATGTGTCACTGGTATTTCTAACTATGTTCCAAGGCGATTTTAAAGAAGCAAAAACATCCGTATTAGATATCAAAGACTCCAGCAGGAAAGATTTTCTTGAATTTTTACTTTGCATTGATCCAGGGACGATGAAAGATGTGACAAGTAAGAGTTGTAACTTTATCACGGATGTTTGTTTGTAATACATGTATATAAGTCATTAAATCACACTGTCATTAGAAAAAAATATTTCAGATTGTGAATATGTCCTGGATTTATTCATACTAAGAGAGCTTACACATTTTTGTCAAATTGTACGCTGTTCAAATCATGAATTGTACTATGCCGGGAAATCTAAGGAGAAATATAAGAAATATAAAAATCCTACTTCGCACCAAATGGCATACTAGTGACCAGCCAGGTAGCCCCGAACTCTATATGAACATCGGCATTCGGTGCACTTATATCTATATTTGGAGCTGCGATCTCGTCACTGTATTATCATAGGGCCCTCAGTTTGCTTCTATTTCTTAATAATGAACGCACATAACCGCTATTGAACAAATGTAATAGGAAAGCAATTTACCGAGGAACCAATAAGATACCTTAAAGGGGCCGTCCAACAGATTGGTAAATTGACAAAATTAAAAAAAGTTGTTTCATATTCGCAAATTTTCGCGTTTGTTATGATATTTTTGAGGAAATAGTAATACTGACCATTTACAATGCTCTTAAATATCCATTATATGCATCTTTTGACGATTTAAAAACCTCAAAATCATAAAGCGTCGTTCGACGCGAAACGATTGAATAATTTGGAAAGTTCTATTATTGTCACTATATTTTGTAAAACTACGAGGATTGCTTATATATGGTATAAAATACGGCTATCGTACATACTTGTCAGGATGGCCGAGCGGTCTAAATGGTTTTTACTCCAGGACCCCGATGGTCACTGGTTCGAGCCCTGATGAGGTTTACTTTTTTTTCCCTTTTTAAATTGTATTCTTGTTTTTTAACTGCAGATTTTTAGGTCAAATGTTTGAATTTATCAATATAGAGCATTTAATGACATGCTTCAATACATGCCAAAATCTAGTGGACAGTCCCTTTAATATGACCAGCCACTTAATAATTTAATGATGCCTGTTTGCCTTGGGTGTTTTTACCCGTAAGAAACCTATTTTTAACTCTTATGTTTGAACTCTTTTTTCAGAGAACAATGTGTTGAGTGTCGTGGTTATAGCATACAAGTACGACGCAAAGCCCCTGGTCGAAAAATGCAAACAAGTCATGGAAAGTTGGTTACGGGAATGCGTCATAGATACAAACGCTGCGTTTGATGAAAGACATGTTTCCTATGTTCACACTTGTCTTAAAATCCTCCACATGTCAAATAATTTGGGATTTGTTACTCTTACCGAAAAGGCAAGTGATCGACTATCAAAATTTTGTTCTGGAATTTACTTGACCACCAATTTTCAACCATCAATTTATTTTTCGTGGAGGATGCCAAGCGAAACATCGACACTGTTGTCCGAGTGTGTAACGATATTTCGAAGTCTGCCTGGAGAAGTTCGTGAAAAGGTTACCAATGAACGACTGAGTTTGATAGATAAACCAAATAGATAACATAACATAACTTAGCTGCAAGTGCTGACGATCGATTGATTCTTTTGACGATTAAATGTTATCTGATAAGTCGTTGTCGTGACACTTTAAAAGCGTGTTGAATATAACAAGCAGTTTTTGTGATTGTATATGATGTGATGTTTACTTTTTTCATACTCAATATATAAGCTAAAGGAATATCTTGCTTCTCACGAGCGTAACATTAAATTAGTGTATGTTTACACCGTACAATATGTATATATAATCTATTCTTACAGCTGACTTATTCAATCACTTATCCTACCCCCAGATCCCGTGTATTATGTCGTATGTATTTGCTCTCCCTGCTTTCATAGTGCATCATCCCTTATCACTGGCGATCAATACAATGCCCTAGGTTGCATAGGAAACGGTGTGATACAACACTGATAGAACAGATAAAACAAATATTGTATGACGGATTAAATTACTAAGTGCTATACCCAATGGATGGGCCAGACATGTCTTAAACTAGACGTTTTACATAACCTAATATTAATCCTAAGATGTTATTAGAATTTAATCTCGTCGCCATAAGCATTGAATGTCATTTTATGTAATTATGTCAAATGTTCCTATTAGAGTACACTAAATGAAAACAGACAAAATCACCGTTAATTCAAAACTATATGCATCAGTTCGGTACATTAATGATAACATATACGCATACATTATCGCCAAATAGTACATTTATTAATCAACTCCATAGTTTTAAAGTACCTGCGGAGATTTGGTACTTTCTCTTCTGAATTATTCTTATAAATAAGTTCACAAATTAAGGTGACGATCCGATGAACACTGGTTTAGCAAAAGAGTAGAAATCATCGCGAAGCCCTATTTTGAGACATTCAATGGAAATAACTCCAAAACACCTGGTGTACTGTGGTTATTGAACTTGTCTTTTATTTTATGTGAATAATTATTTTCAGAAAGTGTTGTGACGTTAAAAAAAGAACTGGTTGAGTACAAAAGCGCACATAATCACGAAGTCATATTTTGAGAAATCCAATGGCAATAAGTTCAAAGTGCCTGAATAAATATTGCTGGTTATTGCCCTTGGCCTCCGTGTTATGTCTATCACCATTGTCTGAAATGTTGGTGACTATACGATTAAAACTGTTTGAGTTAGAGAGCGGAAAATCATCGAAGAGCAATAGTTTGATAAATGGAAGAGCCATTACTCAAAAGTGCCTAGAATACAGGTTGACCTGCATTCCTTCGGGGAATAAACATTCTCAGAACGACAAGGTCGATGTGTAACAATTAAATATGTATACAAAATAATATGAGCATGAAAACCTTGTCACCAAAGCACTCAATGTATTTATGAAATAAATTTAATAACTAAAATAAAATTCTCACAATGCGAAACAATTTCGTTCAAATGTTCATGCACATAAGGTCTTTTTATACCCATGATCACATATTTTATTCATAACATACTTGTGTCACTAACAATTAACTGTTAAGCTTTGTTAATATCGTTATATTGTTACCCACACGGTGATCATATAAGTTGTGTTGTTATAACGATATAACGATCGATCGATATGTTTTACTATGTTGAAGCAGAATATCACGATAAGGGAATGTTCAATAACATAAAGGCATGTTTATACTTTAAAACTCCTATCAAATTATTTTTCTTTAAGATAACGTTAATTCCAGTCATCAAACAATCTTGCAAACTAGAATAACGACCTGATTTAAAGTTACAAATAAATATAACTTCCTTGTTGACTGCATAATTATCTTATTCATGTAACTCAAGTGGGAGGTAATACTCAACGTGTGCAGAAGGTTTACAGCGCCGTGGAAGTACGCTACCAACCTTCAAGCAGAGTTGTCGTCCATGCTCTCACACGATTGTAATGTGATTGCCGTGCAAGAGTTTGTTACGCTACACCCGCAAAACTTGTTTTATTCCAACGTTTTGACCTAACAATGTCCGTTGAAAGGAAACCATTTGAACAACGTGGAATGTACACGGACGAAATCACAATAAGATTTGACAAGGAGATCGAATGTTTGTACGTGTCAAGGACATTCCTCTGTCACATGTCACCCGTTTTCGTGACTATGTTTCAGGGACATTTTAAAGAAAGTAAGACGTCCTTGTTGAAAATAAGTGACTCCAGCAGAGCTGACTTTCTCGAGTTTTTGCTGTGCTGTGACCCAGGGACAATGAAAGAGCTTACATGTGAGTTATTTTCAGTATTCACAATGTAGTTCAATATTGCAGCGCAATTAGTACATGATACGTAGTATCTACTTTCGATTTAGGTGACATTTCGACAGTTTTAGTTTTCATTTGAAACCATTTACATCTAAAACCGTACGTTAGCCTATACGATCGATATGTATTTCGTAGCGATCAGCTGATTAATATATGTTGTACATATGAACGAATAGTATAATTGAATGACTACATTACAATACTTCTGATCCGAGTTTAAACACGCAATTGTAACGACGGCCTTTGTATGTACCGTAAAGTGTTACATACGGGACATTATAGATGTTATTCGGAACTCAACTAATATCTAAGAAGGAACAACTTTTTACTTTTATTTACACTTCTGTCACATGAATATTCACAAATTGACAAAAACTTCGAAGTAACCTTAGATTGAATAGTCATAAATAATTATAATAACAAGAAATAAAGTTGTATTACTAGACTTCGAAGCTTTTGTCAATGTGTGAATATTCACATGACACAAGTGCATATAGCATTAAAACGTTGTTTGTACATAGAGCTAATAAAACGCCTGTCGTCGATAATTAGGAAAATAAGTACATGTATATTGCAAACATAGCGTTTAAAATACGCTATTAACGTATGAAGCCTGATTAGGGAAGTGGTAGCTCGTCAGTGTTTGCTACTAGACGTCCCGGGTAACCGGTTCGAATCATTAAAACATTGTTTGTACATAGAGCTAACATAACGCATGTCGTCGATAATTAGGAACATTAGTGCATGTATATTGCAAACATAACGTTTAAAATACGCTGTTAACGTATAAAGCCTGATTAGAGAAGTGGTAGCTCGTCAGTGTTTGCTACTAGACGTCCCGGGTAACCGGTTGGAATCATTAAAACGTTGTTTGTACATAGAGCTAACATAACGCATGTCGTCGAAAATTAGGAAAATAAGTGCATGTATATTGCAAACATAACGTTTTAAATACGCTGTTAACGTATAAATCCTGATTAGGGAAGTGGTAGCTCGTCAGTGTTTGCTTCTAGACGTCCCGGGTGTTCGGTTGGAATCATTAAAACGTTGTTTGTACATAGAGCTAACATAACGCATGTCGTCGATAATTAGGAAAATAAGTACATGTATATTGCAAACATAACGTTTAAAATACGCTGTAAACATATAAAGCCTGATAAGAAAAGTGGAAGCTCGTTAGTGTTTGCGGGTAACCGGTTCGAATCCCGGTGAATGCAAATGATTTAATGTAACTTTATTTCTTGCTGTTATAGTTATTTATGACTATTTAAACTATTATATTTTTCTTAGTGATCATATTTAATAGAAACATAATAAAAAAAAGACAATCTGTGAACAAATACATTTAACCTCTAAGGAGTTTCTTCCGTGATATTGCTGAATATTTGGCTATGATTTATCATCATTTCATTTCAGGTGAGAATGTCTTCGCAGTCATAACCATTGCACACAAATATGATCTTATGGCCTTGGTACAGAGGTGCAAGAAAGTCATGGACAAAACGTTGAAGAAATACTCAAAAATATCTTACAATCTTGCAACAAAATGGCCCGTCAAAACATATAAAAACTCGGAATTTCACACGTGTCTAAGAATCTTGCAAATGGCAGTACTAATAGGATATTCTGATACAATTAGTAGCGCAATAAACCTTATCTCCAAATTCAGTTCATTTCACTACACTGATTCGCCTGGACCTAAAGCATCATATTCGCCAAGTGTACCAGATAGGCAATTGTGCGTCGAGACGTTTAATGGCCTACCACTAGATGTGCGCTACAGAATTATCTATGAACGACTAAAATCAACAGACAAATGGTGAATGTAAATATCGGCGTCTAAAAGATTAACATACTGGGTAAACAGATAAACATATGATATTTATCTCCATATAAGGTCAAAATGAAGTCTTTTGTTTCCACAAACATACACTCAAATGTAAGGTAGGTAGTTTTTTAATAACATTTTGTGTTTACGATGCGCGAGTCGATTTTTGTTTACTTCGATTAAAAAGTTCAATGCCACACATCTTTAAAATTGTTTTCCATCATGTTTTCTGTAATGTAACATTTCATTTTAATTAAGTGATTGTTAGTGTATCAAACGTACTCGGAAACTCAACCTGGACTTCAAAAAACATTCAGGATCGGCACATTCAGAAAAGGTCGATCGGGTTATTAAAAAGAAACAACTGTTCGTGTGCCTTTTATGTGTTTATCACCTGAGACGTTTTTATGTACCGAGAAGACGGGTTCGTTTGCTCGTGCTGCTCTTGGACAGCAGTCATTTAGCATTGAGAGTTCAACAGTGTAAACAGTGTAAATGCATTATTTAATCTAACTTATTTAATGAAGAAGATCTGTTTTGTAAACTTAAAGTGCATGTTCTTTAATGGTGATCATATTCAATATATTCAATTTGTTTTGTATTGCATTTTCTACTTTGATATATTTATACACGGACATCGAGTTTATGTCTTAATGTGTTTATAACTTACATAACACACATCGTGGTTTGTTATGTGATTGTTTTATTACCGAAAAATATACGCGTATTATACTGTGTGCAAGGGAAAGATAATCTTGTTTAGAATGTGTTGCGTTTCTTGTATTTGTCGTAAATATTAGGAAAAATGTAACCTCCCGATGACATCAATGGTTGTTTTTATACCTATTAGTGTGGAAGAATATGACAAGATATAGTCGATAACAAAATCTAGGTCAGCCGTTAAAAAGACGTTCAATATGTAGATGCTTTTAATTCCGAGGATCTATATAAGTCGACCTTTTTTTCAACTATTCTTTTTCGCAGGAATTTTCAAAACGGTGTTAAAGAGTAAGCTCTTTGTAATCAGATATATTTTAATATATTGCATATTATACAAACCTATGCAATCAATTAAAATAAGGCAATGTATAAAGTGTGGAACAAATCCGTGTAATCAATCAACACACATTCTTCTTGTTATCCCGGTACAGCGAAATAATTCATCATATTCATCAGGTGTATCAAAACAACAAAATATCTGAGAAAAAATGCATTACTTTTCAACCATTTATCATTTGGAATCAGCTTGGTTAATTACGATCAATAGTTGTCAGTTTATTAGAAACGTTGAATCATAAAGTAAGGTACGAAGAAAATGTTGACTTACGTGGGGGCTAGCGAAACTGTATGGGTAAAGATAAAAACTGTGTAAGTAAACAAAATATATATACACTACTACGCTTCAGTTTTATACGCAAATATGAGTATTGAACGTATTTAAAAGAAACGGCTGAGGGACCTCTCAACCCAAAAATAAGTGGGATGATAAATCGATAGATTTCGTCTTAAATATATTCTAGTGCGGCGGGAATCAGTATTTTGTTCTCCAGAATTCAGTATTACAGGGACTTTTTCACAGATTGGCGAATATACATTTTTCCAACTTTTTGTCACAGAATGAAAAATTTAAGAAGTGTACACAATCGACCTTCCTCATATGTCAATCATATTCAAATTAGTTTGCAACATAAACCAACTGTCGGTGTCCGTTTTTGGGGGAATCACGAGTCTAGCGGTATAAATGTTTTATACAAAATCTCACGTTTGTTTAATTTTAAAGGGACTTGTTCACAGATTTTGGCATGTTTTGAAGTTTGTCATCAAATGCTTTAAATAGATCAATGTTAACATCGTAACTAAAGAGGTCCAGTATAAAACAAATTTAATCCAATTCCGGGCTCGAACAACCGACCCTCGGAGTAAAAGTCTAGCGCTTAAACTACTCGGCTAACCATTTTGATACTGTTCTTGATGTAGATGTATTTTACACTTTATATTCAGTCAGTCAACAAGTTCCGGCTCACAACTATTTCCGGCTCATTTCTAAATTGTAAGGCTTGAACGGAGAGAGTGTGCTGAGAAACTTTATTTTTTTCTGTAGTGTAATGTAAAGTTATAATTTCTTCGTCAGATAAATGTATGTTTACAAAAATTGGTTGACTCGTAGTCAGCAAGCGCTTGTTGTTCCAAAACGAGGCATCAGAACGAGCGATATTCTTGCTCTTTTTTTTTGAAAGGCTGAAAAGTTGGAGGTGTTTATTTTTTGTTCTGTGGTACAAAATACTATAATGTTGGTGTTATTGTGTGTACTTATGCATATTTTATTTGTAACATTCATCAATATGACTTTCCACACGCATTTAAGGAAGAAAAATGGCATAATGTAAAGGGTTCTAGCTAACTTATTCCGGTTCACTTGATGCGTAACTCGGGGGCCGTATAAACATTACCGTAAATTCGACTTACGTATTTCATGCATGTTTTGCAGATTTGCTCTCTTGTGCACTGCCTATATTTGAACATTAAACTTATTTTACATACACAGCATATATTGTAATTAAATATACTCATAATAGTTTTCCCCGTGTTTAAAGTAAATAAATGAACTGAACAAGGGAAGACAAACTGGTATCATTTCAATTTATCGGTACTGTGAACTCCTTCCTTTGCATCCAAACCTGATGTTATGTTTATGCAAATGAGTCATGGATCTCAACAATATATTTTTTTTGATTATACCTGTACTGTACTGTATGCTGTCTCAGAAAATATTTATATAATATATACCAACTAAAAATTATTAGTAAGATAAAACTAGAAAATGATTTCAAATAAATTGTCGGATTTCTATATTCATGAACTATTTGGTTAAACCCTTGGTATATGGGAAAAGCGAAGCGAAAGAAAATCACCACATTGTAGTCCGGCTGTCAAGTCCGCAAAATCTGTGAAGCCGGTAATTAATGCCTTACAACAATTAAATAATTATACAGTGAAAATAAGTTCACTTATAATGTGCATCCCATAAAAATACACATAATCATTATTCTTTAAATTCCATTACAATTGCGGTCTGTATAATAGAAGAGAATTTTATAAAACCATTTTCAAATTAATTGAATGCAGAGTACAGTTTCATACATAACTTAACTATGGATTTAAATGTTTGTTATACTCATGCAATACTGTACGAACATACACGATATCATTGGTACAAGTTTGCCTTAAAATGTAAAAATATACAATGTAATTCAAAATATGAACTGTAATAAAACTATATATAGTACATGTGGTTTTGATTAAATGATAACACTGTGCTACAAGATAAGCACACTAGGGTTTGAGTGTTATCATTTTAGCCCAGATATGATGAATATGAGGACTCTATTTGGGGTCAGTTTGTCTGTCTGTTGGTCTAGTGTCTGTAGACACAAGTTGAATTTTATTTATCTCTGTGGCCTTTCAATAGATTTTGTTTTAGGATTCACTTCACTTCAAAATGTACTGGTAGCCATTTTGCTTTAGGTTGAAATTCAAAATGGCCAACAAACCTGACTAGTTACAATGTTGCTTTGACAAGGTGCTGTATGGTGGTATTATACACGTCGAGTGATAGCTCTCGTTTAGATTTTGACCAAAGAATCATCTCTGCATTTCAGAAATATGGAACTGGAAGTTTAACCCAGCCAGAAAAATCCCCGACCACAATGGGGATCAAACCCGGGACCTCCCGGTTCCTAATCAGACAGACACTCTACCGCGTCGCTATAAAAGCTAGCTCATATAGCAAGGCAGTTTAAGTTCTCATTATACCGAACCCTGATACACACACCCCCTCCATTTGTGAAATTCTTTCACGAATTTCCTAATACCACGACATCTGTGGGACGGCTGACACACGTGGTGGGTTTTAACGTTGGGCGCCAATGTAACGCAGCCAGAAAAATCCCTGACCACAATGGGGATCGACTCCGGGACCTCCCGGTTCCTAATCAGACAGACACTCTACCGCGTCGCTATAAAAGCTAGGTCGTATAGCAAGGCAGTATAAGTTCTCCTTATACCGAACCCTGCTACACAAGCTTTTCTCCAGTTAAAGTTCTTTGAGTCAGACGATAGATAGACATAAAGGAAAAGAAAACCTTTATCAGACACGCTGCTAAGAACAGTTCTGTTTCTGTTGTTTAAGACGTCGTACGTCTGGTGAAGTAGCTGTGGACATCAGAAATGGTCCACAACCTGTATTTAGCAAAAAATGAGGAGGTTATGACAACAGGGCCTCAAGAATTGTCTCTTGCATGTTTATTATTTTCAAGTGTGTGCGAGTAAGCTTTTTTTTATGATATGTGGTTAGCTCTTTTATGATATTCGAAGAGGTTAACAAGCATTGTATCTAGCAATTAATGTCTCATTTTGTCACAAGGCTTTTGGAAAGTCATCTGCTTCAGGATGCAATCTGGCGTTAGGTTGTAAGGAGTAAAGTGTATCTAAACCATTTTATTCTATGCAGAGGTACTGCTGTTATGTGAATCATATTAACATTTGATTTCATGTTATGATCTATTTTCCACCATTTAATTCATATGCAGAGGTACTGCTGTTTTGAGCATAGTATTTACACTTTATTTCATATTATGATCTCTTTTTGCTTATTCATATGCAGAGGTACTGCTGTTTGGAGCAAACTATTTGCAATTTATTTCATATTATGATCTCTTTTTGCACCATGTTATTCTTATGCAGAGGTATTGCTTTTGTGTGCATAATATGTAGACAAAACTTTATTTTTCTACAATATATTTGATAATAGGATGAACATGCTGGTACTTCATGTCTTTTAACTATACATACTTTTTTTATTTTGTCATTGTTGTTTGAACCTTTCAATGCTGCATTTTAACATTTGGATTATGGTGTCAATGGACTGGACTAAAAAAACAAATACCCAGCATTGAAAGAGTTATGTCAACAGGCAGTTGGCTTGTTAGAAATGAAACTGTAAAATTATTACTGTATCATGTTTTGTATTTGCACTCCATATCGTATAACAGTTTCTCTACACCTTTGTCTTTTCTCTGTACACAACCTGTCAAAAGTGAGGGTCAAAAACCTCTTTGAGATGACCTCCCGATTGCACACAACTATAAATAGATATGTTTGTCGAAACTGCTCCACTTGGATCGGAATTGGATACGTATTGTGCGTTGTTAACACGCGTAATTAACATACTAGAACGTGCTCGATTTCATTTGAATAGGACTTAAATTGTAGATAACAGATTTTACTTTCATCCCACTTAAAAAGAGAAATGTGTCGAACGCAATTGTTAAATTTCCCGCGGAAATGCAAAAGGTGGACCGGAACTGGTTGACTGACTGTACGCAATCCTCGTAATGTCACAAACTATAACGATTACACAGAACTTTTCAAATTATTCAATCGTTTCGAGTTTGTAACACTTTATAATTTTCAGGTTTTTACATCGTCAAAAGATGCATAATTATAATGGATATATAGGAGTATGTCAAATGTTCAGTTTTACTGTTTCCTTGCACAAAACATAACAACAACGAAATTTTGCAAATCTGAAACAATTGTTTTTTCAATTTTGTCAATTTAACAAAACGTGAACAGGTCCATTTAAAACGACAGCATGATGTTGTTAGAGATTTTTGATGAACGGAAATAAATCATATAGAACAGCAGGGAAGGAATTGACAGTTTATGTTGCAAATCCGGGATAAGTCTGTATAGAGAAATAATAATAGTGACTAAAGATATATATGGAAATGACGTGTTCATCTATGAGTGAGCATCGCTTAAAATCGATAAAAAATATAGTGTATTACAAACGCGAAACTATAGAACAATTTGGAGTGCTTCTGTTCTTTTCGGTAAATTTATCGAAAACACATGGATTGCTTTCACGAGCTAAAATACGCAATATCGTTTGTCTGTCAAGATAGGACAGAAGTCAAAGATGCTGTACTGGTTACCATCTTAAACTATTGTATACGATAAACTTGTGTATATATACTTTACTATTAATTCGTATTTTTATTCAAATAAGTATACACAAAACGTTATAGACAACAAAACATGTGTTTCCACTATGAAGTTAAATTACGTAGTGACTGAGCCGCACCTACACGGGGTGTAAGGGGTTAACGTAGCTATAATTTGTATCTCCACAGAATGTTTACAAACAATGTAGATCTATTAATTTCGTTTATACGGTGATACAGCAAACGATGTTAAAGTGTGAAACCACAAATAAGCAAGCACATAGCGATCATAGATTGTCCAGTTTTCAAATAGGAAGTAATTTAGAGTCGCGAAGTACCCAAGAGCGATGATGACATAGCCATAACAATTTTGGCTATCATGACTTTTGTAGTAGTGACGAAAGTGTAACGGAATCACCACACTCGCTAGTCGTTCGATTGATAGGAGTACCAAAGTCCAGGTGCTGAGATTCTCACATGTCGTGGTGAAAAGGAGGAGCAACCGATCAACCCAAAAGGACGCACTATGATTGATAAATAAATTAACAAAATTGCAGCATGCTACTGGTACGTCGAACATTGACATAGTTCCAAAAAGGAAATACGTTGTTGAGATTCCACTTTTTCGTTTGGTCAGAATGACGGCAAATATGAGACCATTGCCAATAAAATATGCCAATTAAATCATCGAAACCAATCCAAAATTAATGTAAAGAATGTAGTCAACAGGATATTGATTCCAGTTTGTCTGATTATCAGTGACGTTATCCATTGTATCGTGGTGTACAGATCCGTTTTTTTTCACACTTCACACACAAATATAACGCTCGTTGGGTGTTAATCAAACTAGTACACTACAGATGGTTGTGTATGTTTCAGATCACCGTGAACAACTATCAACCGAATGTTTCTTAAATCATGACTAAACGTCACGATGATTACTTATTTTTCAATGAGCGCTTTAACGTTGATACACAATCCGACAATGTATATATGGTTTCATCATTATGCAAATGTATCTGGTCGACTTATTGTTTGTTTTAGAAAACAAATGTAATTGGACAGAGAACAATTTGCATACAATTATCAATTTATCTGAAGTTTGTCTCAAATTAAAATGAAACAGATGTTTCATACGGCAATTTCCATATCTGTTAATGTGTTGTAAGTTGAAAGAATGAAATATTGATTTTTTTATCATGAATCTCGTTGTCAAAGACCAAAGAAATGAAAATTATCAGACGATCACCCAACATGCAATATTCAAAGCGAGCTGCTCGTGTTTCGCGCAATTTGTTTAGTTTTGCATCCCTGAGGTGTACATTAGTCTTTTTTGTGATAGTTTTGATGTTTCAATATTAAAAACCTTTTTCTCTCCGAATAAATATGAAGAGATGCTATAAAAAAAAAAAAACACGACATATTAAAAAAAATTCTAGCGCATATAAATCTGATGTTTTCACTATCTACTAAAACACTGAGTTGATATTCAAAAAGCGTCTGAGAGAATACTAAATTTGTACTAGTGTATGTGAGAGCAAGGAACTAAAACTCTGCATGGAGATTGGAATTTGGTGTGGCTTATAATCAGCAATCGCCAACTTTGGTAAAAGGGGAGTAATAAGTCAGCGCATTTAAATGAAAAGGTCAAAATCAACTATTTGTTTGATAGAAAATACTTACAAGGTCCAGTGTGTGCCGATGTTTACATTACATAAATTATATAAACGGTAAGATCACAAAAAACAATTTAAGCAAAATTAAGCGCAAATGTATATATAGTGCGGCATTTGTTCTCAGTATAGTCTGCTTTATTAATTTCTGCGCCTACCAATTTTATTTTTGTCTGGTGGCTGGATGTCTTATTTGGCGAAAATATTAAGGTCAAGAAAAGAATTTGCAACAAATTTGTCGGTTGTCAAAAACTTAAAAGACGATACGCTTACCTGAATGTAAGTAATAACATTTTTTCTAGAGATTTAACCTGGTGACCTAATCCTTACTTCATGTTACGAAATATTACACTTGGCTAGGATAAGTCTTTCTAGCATTTGACCTATTTGACATTTTATTTTTTACCCCACATGATCTGACTTCAAACTTTGCCTTCACTTTGTCTAGTTGATATTCTGACAAACAATCAAGCTCCTCGAGTTATAAATGTGGCAGGAAGAGCGACTACAAGGTTTTTGTTTTTTTTATTCGATCAGGTGGCCTTGCTTTTTCTAGCCCACTTGAACCCGATTCATACTTGGCATTGATATGTGATAAATAGACATTCTGTCAAAGAATCATCGAGACTAAATGATAGTTTCTTAGTAAAGTCAAGTCAACCGTTATTCACTATTATTCCTGACACACGAATAATAACCTGCTTTTAGGAGCCTATTCTCTTCCACGGTCCGTGTTGTGTTTGCCTGTTCTAATCACGTGTTATGCTCATTACGTGCGTCGATAAATCAACACGATTTATAATCACAATCATTTCAAAATCGTCAAGGAAAAGCCACCTCGATGCCAAGTATATGATACCATATAACTTCAACAGTTTATACCTGGAAGACAAAACATAGAATACAACGCATGTTATATTAACATGTCATCCAGGGTGATTTGTGGTAAAGAATTGTGGCATGCTTTGCTTAATAACATGATGTGAAGTATGTAAAGTTGTATAGCATAACTAATATAACCTCTATATTTTACGCGTTAAAATTAAATTACATCTGATTTTAAACAAAAGAAGCACATGTTTGTCTCGTGATTACTCTGAGTAAACGTGTTTTCATGTTGTTCTCTTTCCATTTCTAACTGTAAATATCTGTTCTCTATTACTATAAAAGTCACCTCTACATATTGTCGACGATGATCTGTATCAATAATAAATAAATTCAGTTTGATTTTAATATTCCAAAGTTTTTTTTGAATTGTGGTTTTCGTTTTTTTTTTTTTTGAGGTGACAAATACCAAGAATGCAGTGCTGGACTGGCTACAGCTACATTATGTACACTACGATGATTGTCATATGCCGCGGGTATGCTGAAAGCAAAAGCAGCATTCTCAGGACTTCACCAAGCTTTACAGATCACAACCAACATATGCCGTGGATGAAGGTGTACGGAAATCAACATTTAAATTAATCGATTTGAACGAGTTCAAAATGGCTTAAAGTTATAATTTCCACGGAATGAAATGGTTGTTGTCAACATGTACATTATACAAAAGATAACTTTTGAAAATCTGGCATTGTGGCGGGATATATATAATTGACAGCTTTGTGATGCATATTTATTCAGAAAGTACGCCGGATAGGGCCAGTGAGGCGGCGAAACAACTCATACAGCGGATGAGTATTGGACGGTAGTGCCCAATCTCCATGCAGAGTTGTCGTTCCTTGCTCTCACATACACGTAGAAATTAAGGCAATGTGACCGTCGTGCAAGGGATTGACAAAATTCTTCTAAGCATGTTGAGACCGATTTAAGCTTGATGCTAATACTATTATTTGGGTTCAACTTGTCTTTGAACAAGGTAAATGTTTTTCTTTTAATAAGCTATACTTTTAATAGTCGTATGTCCCAAATATTGACAAAAACCAACATATCTATAACTTAAAATGAAAGTACAAATGGCGGCCGTGACCTTTCTCTTTTCATGTGATATTTTGTTATCCCCACAATTTTTGAAAAAAAGGTGGGGATATTGTGGTGATCTCCGCCGTCCGTCCGTCTGTCCGTCCGTCTGTCCGTCCGTCTGTCCGTCCGTCCTGGCCACTATCTCCTCCTACACTATTAGCACTAGAACCTTGAAACTTACACACATGGTAGCTATGAGCATATGTGCGACCCTGCACTATTTGGAATTTTGATCTGACCCCTGGGTCAAAAGTTATAGGGGTTGGGGTGGGGCCGCGTCAGAAATTATCACTCATTTTTTTAGGTTATTTTACATTTACTTCTTTATTTCTACACCGATTCACTTCAAATTGATACTGGACCTCTCTTATGACAATACGGTCAATCTCAACCATGCATGGCCCCATTCCCAACCCTGGGGCGCCCCGCCCACATAGGCCACACCCACCCAAAATTGCCTTTTACTATAATTTCTTCATTTCTACACGGATTCACTTCAAATTGATACTGAAC
>VMBQ01001074.1:68713-108556 GCA_007657795.1 Dreissena rostriformis | reverse complement strand
TGTGTGACAAGTAAGCAGTTTTGTTTAAATATTATTGCATAAACTCTATCTATAATGCCCTCTGGCGGGGTGCAGAAACTTGGCAAAAGGAGGGCTTGAACGGGAGAAATCGTGTATTAACAAGGCGATTCACGTGCCGTTCAAGCCCTGTTATGTGTTTTTCATATCCATAAACTGGTCCACGCGCAGTTACTTCCCTTAGTTTATTTTATTTTAATTTATTTTGGTATGTGTGATTTGTTTATGCAATAATAGCGAAACAATTTGCATTAATCCACTGTTTAAGCAAATTTAAAATCGAAAACTGCCTATCCGAAGGTAAAGCCTCGTCATTTCTGATGATGACCGAGTGAGGCATATGTAAAACACAACCTTGAACTGTATGACGTCATATGAAATAATCGAATTATTTTGTCGATGTCGAATGAACAAGACATATTGTTTTCAATGTTATTTTAATTTATTTTGTTAAGTGTGATTTGTTTATGCAATAAGAGCGAAAATACACGTTTTCTTGGACATGATAATCTACGGGCGCTCTCAAAATCCGTTCCTGCCCTCGTGCTGCGCTTTGTTTTAAATTTACTCCATTTCATTATCATAAGTAAAATTCCAATAATTCTACTATTGAAATGTGTCTTCTTATGATATATGGACCAAACATCAAAAGTTCATAATTACTTATACAAAACTTGAACTACTATTCACAGGCGGTAACTAATTGAAAATTGCAGTATCATATTCTGATTGTTATGCGAGTGAAACGTTTGCGACAATATTATGAAATATCGTTCAAGATAAGATTAAACGTTACAAATGAAACGGATTGCAAAATAGTGGGCAACGTTTTCTCTAGTAATTCAAACGGTTAATATTTGTACACTTCCATTTATCCATAAGATAAGCGCTAATTATTCGCAGAAATGTTCAGTGGTTTCGTTAAATTTCATTGTTAATTCATACTCACAAATGGTCACGTTTTTCATCTTTAAAAATATTAACTTCATTTGTTTTATATCCATCAATAGGTTCATTCTTAATACACACAATTAAAATAGGGAAAACGTTTCACATCTCTAGAAATAACATTGCCGATTTTAACTCGTGTACGGTCTAAACGACTACACTTAATTATAACTAAGGCGCTTTTCGTAAACAATTGAATATTATCAAGTTCAAAATGAACAAACGAATTATCAACAGGTACGGAAAGAATAATGACATAACATCCGCCATTCAATCTAAGAGGATTAAACTGGCATACAGATACTGAACAACAACCATAAGCTATCTTTTCTGCTATATGGTTTTATTAGGTAAACGTTAAATGTACCGTCGAAGCGTAGATCGAGTGGCCTTGAGCAATTTCGCTGATTATAATAATAGAATTGTCGACATCACGTCAAGTGACACATTGAAATGTTAACCATGATACCAACAATGAAAGCTGTTTATATTACATAGTGTTAATGTCCCGAGAGGTGTAATAGATACCATCAAAAATGAAAAAATAAAAGTATTTAATACATTATGTAGATAACAAAATATAGACCGCAAATGACATTGGTTGATCATACAATCTTAAACGACGATAAAAGATCCAGTATCTTCGAATTTCATATTGCGAATGAGAAATAAAATGAATAAGTAATGAAATAAAATGGTTTAATATTTGCATGACTAAATCTATATATGATACATGATAACGCGTTCCTGAAGTTATAGTCTCGATATAAGACATAAAAATCTTAAATGACAATCATATTACAATTTCAAAAGGCAAAAGTTTTTGTCTGGTTAATTACATTTACTTAGTTCTTTGTAATTTGGTTATTATGCAAAAGCATTGTCCCTCAAAACTATTAAAAAACAACTATAACGCAATACAAACTATCAACAATATCTCTGCGATATAACAAACATTGAAATCTTACTCTCGCACAAACATATACAAAAATCCTGTTTATGGTTGCCTTTCAGTATGACTATGTAAATTTTTCACATAAAAATACTAAAGATGTTTTGAATTGAATATGCAATATCATAATGAAATATACAAACGGCATGTACACAATATATACTTGAATAGTGAATTGGTGTATGCAAATCCTTAGATGACCATGTAAAATATATAACGTTGGCTGGAAGACCAAACATTAATAGAAGGTGGTGAACACAGTTTTATAGAATGGTTTTGGTGGAAAGTAAATTGTAAGGAATTAAGGAGGACATTAATAATTGACCCATGAAGATTGTGAAATCGTATAAACGTTATATATTTTTGCAAAGATCCAATGCAAAAAATACAGTACTTAGGTATGATATAAAAAAACAAGATAAATAACCTCAGTTTGATGAAATTCAAAATCATATCGAAAATTGAACAACTCTGTGGATACACTTAAAAGATTTAAATCAAAACTCAAGCTTCGGTACAGTGGCCATTTAAAACTGTTCTGGTAAAACCCGTAAAATTTATCCAGCTGAAAGTGTTAAAGTTAACACTAACTCACTAATAAAACTTCACTGATCAAGTTCATTGCACTAAAGAACATCTATGTGATACTTTGGATGTTATATACTTTTTAACATGAAAATTGTCACATTGATGCGTATTCTTTTGAAGTTTGAAAGGCGATATAAGAGCAAAATGTTCGCCTTATATACTCCGTCAACATTTCATGCGAAGCAACTAAGCGCAAAGCATAAAGTTACACTATAGTTCGATGATGGCATAAAACCAACATGCCATTATAACGACAGTCAGATAACCGAGTCGTGTATTTAAAGGGGCTTTTGTAATAATGTATATGGCGTTACATTCTGTCATATTTGGTCCTTGATTTGATCTTTGTCATTGAGTTAAGAAAACATAGTGCTTGCATATAGCTTTGTTCAATTATAACATAACAATGCTAATGACTACGAAGACAGTGATGATGATGTCGATTATTATTATTATTATTATTATTATTATTATTATTATTATTATTATTATTATTATATAGGTGGTAGTGGCGGTATTGGCTGTGTTCTTGATAATTATGAATAGGGCGATGATGTCCCATGTACCCAATCGGACTTGAATACACAACATTCCATCCAACGCGCGGTATTTCGGGATCAAAACTGATTTTAATCGACTTACCATGCACCTTGAACACGGATTTCATTATTATTCAAACTGCTTTAACAACGACCAGTGGTTTGATATAAGAGTTCGTTTACAAGATATCCTTGCAAAAGGATCTACATGGTAAGCTTAGAGTATCAAAGCCTCTGTGAAAATAGTGTGTTTTTTTAGATTAAACGATAAATATTAGACCGTTGCAGGCGTCGAATTTGTTTTATATAAATCAACATCGCTTATTCATACAGAACATAAGTAATATCTATCATAAATATTGATTTTTAATGGAACATCTATGGTCTTGTTATACACTGACAAGTTTTAGTGAATATTGGTCAAGAATAATGCGATAATATTGATCTGGTTATTGAAAAGCTTCTTATTCGCCGTATCTGACTTTGTAACTAAATTTACAATTTAAATGTTCATTACAAACGGGCCTATTCAAAATGAAAATAAGTAAATAGTTGAAATCGCTTTTATACAGGTAATACCAACAAACTATCTATAAATGCTCGTACTGGCATATTTACCTATTTAACACTCATTACACGTATCAACATGAAGTCGATATACTGCTCAGAACGTGTCAGTAATAAAACAGTTTTCCAAAAAGCTTAATGGGCCATTTATCAACAACAATAGAATAGCCATTTACTTTTATCCTGCCTCTGTTGCAAACATTGACCTAATAAAGGGGTGGCAAATAAATATTCCTATCTCCTGTCAACAGGAAGTAGTGTATTTCTACGCACGCTGTGACACATAGTTGAATGTAACCTTTCCAATTCACTACACAAGGGTGACGCATTATTGAGACGCATCGTGAGTGTTATCGTTTATATTACATATCATCCTACTTTGCATCTTCTTTAAAACATATTACAGAACCGGCTTTCCGTATTTTTATTTCCATTCACTTAATTACGCATTTTATGACGTTTCTCGTGTGACGTCATTTCTCTGACGAAACATATCTAGTTAAAGCAAGACTCTGTGATTTTAGAGACAAGAATTTGGACGTGGTGGTTTTTTTAACAGTAAAATATTTAATATTTTTAAAGCATTGAACGAATACAAAACGAATTTTGGATTGTGTGTTTGTCATGCATATGTGTTAATTTCGATAGGAATAAAATAACTCGCTCCGACAGGATAACGATTTCGTAAATCGTGTTTTAGGTCAGAATGGTAAGCATTCGATACAAACGCCATGAAGAAATAAAATAGTGTGGTTTAAAATACATTTCCATAAAGGGATGGACGAACAGAACATGTAAGTGCATATAGTTGTAACTTTATTGCTATAAGAATTGGATTAAAGCTGTCATTGAGGTAAATAAAGTTGAGTCTTTGTTTTGGCTGTTGCATATTGTTTTTTATTTCTAATGATAAAAAATCAAAATCAGTTTTTGTTTTGCTGTTGCACATTGTTTTCAATTTCCAACATTAAAAATATCACATTCTCGATTTTTTTTTTATTTCTTCTCATAATTTTAATAGGAAAGTATTAAAAGGACCAGTTTAATGTGGAACTATTTTTTACGTGACATAATCGGTAGTAATTCGGTCGTAAGGAATGTTGTGTACATAGAATACACAGTTGGTGCCGAGATGGAGAAAGTTTATCCGGTTCGGCCCGAAAAAGAAAATACGGCTCGCTATAGCTCGCCCTTTTTTCTTTTTCTAAGCCTCACCTGATAAACTTTCTCCATCTCGGCACCAACCATGTTTTCTCTATATCACTTACAGTGCCAAGAGAGGCACCTGCAAGCAGGCTTCAAAACTATCTGCAACACTTAGCAGGCTCCTGATAGGGCAATGTAAACAGGTTCCGTCTCGCGTACTACCCGTAAATTTCCGGAAGTGTAACCGGGATGTAGTGAAATGAGTATAGTTATGTTGTTTAAAAATAATGATTGTCTATTTAATTATATTTACTTACTTTAATATTGGTACTAGCATGCCGTGAAGGGCAAACTCGTGTCGATATCTATAATTTATAGGAATAACAAGATTCAGATTCATAATCATCACTATCATCAATAGCAACAACAACCACCCCTAAAGTGTTCAGAGCGATAACCAAAACATTATGTTGCTTGCTCTTTAAGTTTTATTCATTTCAGAAATATTGTTTTATGTGATGATACACAGATGCTACGAACGAAGTTCAAGATAACATAACAAATATAAAATCAATGTTAATCCAACTGATACCAGTTTCGGGTTTAATTCCACATTCGAAATATGTGTTGATTGCATTAAATTGAAAAACATACTGACATTTAAAAAAAAATCGCGTGTCTGTTAAAAGATAAGAAAATATACACATTATAATTAATGTTTGCATAAATTACTAAAATTCTTTAAAACCGACATACCATCAACGTAAAAAGACGTAGAATAACAACACAATCCAGCAACACATAAACAAAACATAAAACATGATATCGTCGTTGAACCATAGCAAACATATAACAAATGTCACAAAGTTCACCTACAGCGTGCAAGATATTCAATTTATGTTCACACCAGCGTCACTGATGGTGCAGTTTATTTCCGTCATATTTGTAAATAGATGTTCTTGTCGCAAAGTGTGTCAGCGACTATTAAGAAACTATTAACATAATTAAATTCCCTGTCACTGATAAATCCAGCAAACGACCCTAGAAAAATAAACGCTTGTTTATTTAAATAAGTATCACTTTTATATATAAATAATTGATTAACATTATAATTTGTACGTACGTAGAAAACAAAACTGGTCATTCCATGACATTTTATGCCAAGGTTAATGAGATCCAATGACAATTAAGACTTTTGGTTACTATACTGCTTTGGTTACTATACTGCTTTGGTTACTATACTGCTTTGGTTACTATACTGTTTTGGTTACTATACTGCTTTGGTTACTATATTGCTTCAGACTTTTCATCATTTTAGTTTAAGCGATTTGAAGTCTGAAAAAAAAACAACATGAAATTACATTCAAAATATGCCCGTGAAGAATTCATGCATATACACTTCAGGAAGTTGACATGATACAATAGACATGCTTAAATCAGCTGCATTAACGATATTGTTTGTTTAGTTTTATTTCCACATATTTCGTTTAACAATTTATTTAATAAGACCTGATATTACGTGATAACGAGGGCATGCATCAAAACTGATTCAAAGACTCTGGAGATAATTTTGGGAGATAATGTTGTGTGTCGCTCTGTGAAAAGAGGGTTTAATGCATGTGCGTAAAGTGTCGTTCCAGATTAGCTTGTGCAATGCACACAGGCTCATCAGGGACGATACTTTCCGCATAAACTGGATTTTTGCTAAAAAGATACTTTCTTATAACGACAAATATAAAAAAAGCGGAACGTGTCGTCCCTGATTAGCCTGTGCGGACTGCAAAAACTAATCTGGTACGACACTTAACGCAAATGCATTAAACCCCCTTTTCACATAGCTCGACTCTTTTGTAACCTGGCCCACCAACCTATCACGGTTCATATCACGTTACAATACGATATAATATGGTTCCAGTTTGCCAAGCTTTCAGTTCACGCGCACGTTAACTTAATTAAATATATTATGTTGAACACCATGCTACATACATTTAATATGAACATGTATGTTATCTTCAAGAAGTTAACTGCCATTAATTTGAGCTTAACGATTTCTTAAAAAAGGACTATATTCTACGCTGATGAAAGACTCAAATGAAATTTTAAGAACCATATTAAAGAAAGTTTAAAGATCGAAGCCACATGTTAGGCATAACCTTAATGGGGTCATGTATGTGTGAGTCTCCATTACAATACGTTCTGGATAATAAAGCCAGGCCTTGTGAGAACTCAATGGTTCGCGTGTTAACCAGGTGTGCAAAACTTGAATGAATCTTTTTAGGTCTAGAAGAGGTCTCCGACAATTGAACAATAACGTGTATCACGTTTTAGTTCTTAAAGTGGGTGCATTAGACACTAGGGCAAGTGAATGTTCTGATCTGTAAATAAATGAGTAATTTGCTGATTTAATTGAATTTATAATATTACTATTTTCAGTCATTGATCAGTTTAGTTGCCCATTTCATAGCGTTGGACACACAAATTGTACAGTGGATACTTCATTCAAAATAGTTACAGCAAGTAAAGTATTATATTCTGTGATCACTTTTGTATAAATTAATCATCATGCAGCAATATTATCATCGCTCTTAATTTAATCAAAATCATCATAATTGATATCACCGTTTCTTACCTTCATCTCCAGTACAACGACCATCGACATTTTAAAACACATCTTAAAAGCGTAATCATCAAAATTGACCTACATATCAACTTTAACAACAACCCCATTATGAATAGAAACAATGTTCAAAACGATAGAACGTACATTATGTTGCTAGCTCGAGATGTGATTTATGAGGTTAAATTTTATTTACTCTTATATGTATCATGAATATTGCTTGGCTAAGTGTGAGGTTGAGCGCTCTATAACCGGTATAAACCCCCAGTGCTTAGCATTGACCGTTCCAATACGGTGACCCCAGCTTTTTTCTACTATGTGTATATTTTGTTTCGTTTTGTGCCATACTGTACCGTTTTGGCAATTGGTTCCTTGCAGTAAATTAAGGACCACGACGGTGTGTATGATGGAAATGCAATACTGCTGCAGCTTCTGGAGTTTCAGTTCTTTTTATGGTCGAAATCGTGTTAGCAAAGTTCTGCGTGAAGATATACTGACGGAACAGAAGATAAGATAACACACATACAATTACATCAATGTTCATGAAATGATACTGGTTTCTGGTTTGAATCCAGATAAGTTTCGGATGGTTATGTCAGCTCTTTAACTTTGAGATAATCTTCTAATTTTCAGGCCCGCTGTTGGGTGTCTCTTAAATAAAATANTTCACTCTCTGTACACTTATGTATAGAAATACGCCGAATTACAATAGAAGACATAAACAAAGAGACAGTATTAATCGTCTTTAACTTTATACAATTTAAAACAAATGTCAACAAGTTTTGTTTACAAACCGTGTCAAATAGTCCATTTATTTTCACATAAATGTCAGTGATAGTGTAATTAATTTTCGTCATTTTAATGACCGACAAACGCTGTTGCCGCAAAACGTGTAAGTGACAATCAAGTAACTATGAAACTATTTCTGCTCAAGTGAAATCCACTACAAACCAACGAAATGTTAAAGCTGATTAATAATCGCCTTTCTAAGTGGTATAAACACGCAAGGAACAAGAATACATGCGAACGTAGCTTTCACAAATTATTTTATAAAATTGTAAAAGTAAACTGTAGAACAGAACAAAACAAATCGTTTATTTCACCCAAGTATACAAAATATACAATAAGGGCAATATAACAAAGCAAGATTATTTAATAAATTATAAATTATAAACTTCCGGTAATATTAACAATAGGGATTTGCAAAAACGTAATGAATGGGATATGTGGAGGGGTTGGGGGTACCATAGGTGGGTATTAGTAGTAATAATAGATTATGATTAAATAATAATGGTAACTGTTTTATTAGTTGTGATGGAAATAATCTTATTAATCATAATAGTGGTAGTAGTAATAATAATTATTTATTTATTCGGTAACGTGACAATGTAGTTCACACGCATTGTGACAAAAACAAAAAACTACGATAATTAGTGGTTTGTTACCGAATATATATTCTGTGTGGGGATGAGTTTTGCACACGGCGTACAGGCAGTAAAAGACTTTAAAAAACAACAGTGAAATCGTAATGCTACTGCAGTGTATTAGACCTTACATGATTTGTTTAAGCAATTCAAATGAGACGTTACAAATAGTATTATTTTGTTTTTTAAGAACGTTTTAATACCGGATTTTATTTGTTAAGAATACAATCTAACATATCAAATCAATGGTCTCTGAAAATCCTAGATTAGAAATCATGTAGAACCTAGTTCTTTTTTTCAAGCATGTTGCATATTTTCAAGTTAAATAGCAAATCTTTCTATGTGTTGTTCTATGCATTAAAACAACGATTACAGTGCTCGGCAACATACACGCAAACACTTGCAACTTCTACAACTGCTACTTTTAATTATTGAAAATAAAATAAATATGCAAAATAAGACAAAGCCTACATCGTACAATATATATTCCTTGGTACAGCGTGAAAACTCATTAACTGATATATCTATTCTATGGCAAACTGTATGGTCACTAAAACTATATTTCTTAAACACGTTATATTCGAACTTCTCCCATTAAGCATTCCACAATTAAACACAACAGTAATCCCGATATCCTTAGGAAAGTCGACACATTTTAAAAATGTACAGACTAATAAAGTGTACACTATAGACGCGTTGAAACATAATACCTTAGCACATACAGCGTCCATAAAAGGTAAATATTTTTAAAGGACACCATAGTTGGGGGTATTTCCTTCCTAAAGATACAGCTTGACCACAACATATGGTGACATCTGACTTGCTTAATATAATGAATATCATTAGTCCCACTTGTCAAATTGTTTGGTTATTGAGAACAGAAACATATCAGATTTCATTGATAGTGAACGCTAGAAGATAATATGTTTTTAATGGAGACCGTAAGGTTGTTTTAATGTTTGTTTGAATTCGCGTAATTTGATACTTTTATTGAGGGAAATAAAACTATCACGCATAAAGCGCCTTTTCGGCAATATATTATCTTTTGTTTATGTGATGTTTTTTATCGGCCATCTAAAGGCCACTAAACAAGGTATATATTTGCATTAACTCATAGTTGAGCGGATTTTAAATAATATTGCTTAAGATGTTTCTGCCGCATTGTCTATTGTATCAAGTTATATGTATAACACATTCAATTTAGATTATCAGATTATATATTATTTTTCCTTTATCTTAAATTATATTTTCCTTTGCTTGTTTTCACTGGATGCATGGACCTTTCGAAACATATTTAAACAGGAAACAATAATGTTTAGCGAAATCATGACAATTTTCAAAGTAGAAGAGAGGAGTAGAACAAATTTGCGATAATATGTAAAATGAGACAAAAGTCAGAAAGAAGTAATGTGTTAACTTAAGGATGAACAGAAAGTTCGTTGTTCCTCTTATAATAGTCACTACTCAGCTACCCGCCCAGTTTCGGTTACCCAACAATCGCTACACGCATTTAGAGCTGTTTTATTACCAAAATCAAGCCCATACCCACTCATCACAGCGTCAAATAACCCAAAATAAGTCCCACATCGAATACATTAAACGTGGCCTATACGGATATAGTATTACATATAAAAGATCCAGTTACCTAAGACACCCATTTTCCTTATATGCAGACGGATAGAAAATCGACACATTTGAATAGACTTTAGACCTTAGCTGCACAGCGTGAAATTTAATTTTAAATTCGAAAAATTATTGTCTTCTTTTGTCTTGGTGATAACATCCTAAATAACCATGCTCGATATTTTATAAGTGTGTTATAAATACAGGCTACTAAAAGACTGAACTGTTGTACTATCGCTGTCGACCGGTGTAGATTGATACACACTACTTACAAATTAAAATGTAACAGAAACCTGATTTTATTGCCTTTACATAGAACAATGAAAATGTGTCTGTACACGACATTTCACCAATTTAATACGAATATGCAATAACATTCAAACACTTCCCGATCTATATGTATTATTATGTTTAAATATTTATTTATTTTTTATTTAAAAATGACATGTGGGTTGGATTATTTGAAAAATATTTGTTTATTTAACGCCTTAAGATTACTTTAAATTCTTACCTGTATACAATACTGGTGCAAGCTGTTTTTCACTACAAAATAGAAAGTATTCCAGCTTCGCACACTTTAATGTCCAGATTTCACGGGCAAAAATATATTTAATCCATTGTATTAAACGCAAACCCCACTTTCGAGGAATACACTACTGTATTATCTCTTTTTATTACAGGTGTGTCTAGCTTCTTTAAGCAAAAACTTTCAAAATGAAAAAACAAAAACGACGTACTGGAATATTTAAAACGTCAAATAAAAAAAAACACGAACTTCAGACCGTCGACATCTTATCTCTCAGCTTCATAATATTAAATGAAAACATTGTAAAGACTCAAAACATTCACACGCCTATTTACAAGCTAAGAAGTGTTCGTCCAAAAAACACAAAAGTTAGCATCCACTGGTCTGATCTCAGATAATTTCCAAACAAAAGGTTGTTTCATACACAGTTGAGTTACACAGTTAACGTCCTATATAAAAGCCAACATTGGCATTTGTACCGCCCGGGGGACGTCGCGGTGTAGTTTACAATAAATTATCCCCGTAATTATTTTGCAACCGTTTTGCTCGTGGCAGTTTGATATACAGCTGACTCGGACCAGGGGCAGGAAACCAACTTCCCACAACTATTAATATTGTTGACATTCATGTGAACATTAGCGCCGGCATGGAAAAAAAGTCCGTACCTTAAAGAGCGGGGACGAGGTTTTATCTGGACATAGGAATAATGAACCTGCTGAAACATAACCAGGAAAACATATAAATATCACCTCTAGTGTTTTATTTAAAACAGTGAGTACTTTATATACAATTGTCTAAAGTACATCTATTATGTATGTGCGAATATAAAAATATCGTCACATATGAGGTCTCACATATTGCAAATATTTTACATTAACAAGATCGTGAGCGTCCCCCATGACCTGTATAATTATGTCCGCAAAACTATCACCGTACATGTGTTTCTTTGCGTATAAACAACACTTTTCGCAATACGCTGATTGTAAATAGTATTGCTTCTAGCCTGTTGATTTCAGTTATAGTAACAGATGGTGACTCACCACTATTACCTGTAAGTTACAGTCCTTTTTAATTCTGTCCATGGGCGATTTATTATAAGAGTTAAAACGATCAAAATCTATATATATATATAACGACCAGAAATCCAAAATTTATAGCTACCATCAATATTTAAGCACTTATATTCATAGCCGGTGACTACTTGAACATGCAGTGTCATATTCTGAGTGTTATGCACGTGGCACTTTTGCGACAATATTATGAAATATAGTTCAGTTCAAAATCAAATTACTCGTTAAAGATGTAACAGATTTCAAAATAGTGTGCAACTTTTCATCTAGTAATTCCAACGGTTAAAAGGTTTTCACGTCCATTTACCCATAAGATAAGCGATCATTATTCGCAGAGGTGTTATGGGGTATCGTAAAATTGCACTTTTAATTCAGACGCTCAAACTGTCACGGTTTTCATCTCAAAAACAATAACTTCAGTTGTACTAAATCCATCGATATTAAATGTATACAACGTTTTACATACGGTCAATACATAGACAGCCTACACTGAAAAACCAAATGACAGGGTTTAAAATTCCATAAACATTTTAAAATATCTTGACATAAAATTACCACTTATATCTCGTGTACGGTCTGAAAAATTACACTTAATAATACCTAAGGCGCTATTCGTTTACAATCGAACATTATCAAGTTTTACATTATTCAGCAAATAATCAACAGGTACGACAAATAATTGTGATATAACATCAACCATTCAATCTAAGAGAAAAACATGACATAAAGGTAATGCACAACAACAATAAGCTATCCTTTCCGCTATATGGTAGTATTAAATAACCGTTAAATGTACTATAGAAGCGAAGACCATTAAATGTACTATCGAAGCGAAGACCGTTAAATGTACTATCGAAGCGTAAATCGAGTGGCCTCGAGAAAATTTGCTGCTTATAATAATAGAATTGTCGACATTACGTCAAGCGACACATTAACGTGTAAACCATGATACCAACAACGAAAGCTGTTTATATTACAAATTGTAAATGTCCCGAGTGGTGAAATAGATACCAGCAAACATGACAGAAATAATATTATAGAAAACATGATGTTAATAACACCATATAGACCAATTGCTTGATCATACAATCAATCAATTGCGAATTTAGATTATAGATATATTGAAATAAAATGATTAAATAGTTGCGTGACTACATCTACATAGTATTGCCAAAAGGTGCACTAAGCTATAGACTCGATATAGTATATTTTAATCGTCAACAACTATGCATAATAAAACTTAAAAGGCAACTACCTCGTTGTTACGTGTCTTTATTCTTTGGATTCAATTACTGTGACATAATTTATAATATAAAAGTGAACGGTAGGTTTAATATTGTATGCACTGAACATCTATTAGTAACTGTTTTGCCTGTTTATTTACATCTCTTTGGTTATAGTATTATTACTTTCACGACAATATTCATATGACAGTATTCATGAGTGACTATAACTATGTTCATTTTCAGAGTTACGAGTATACTACATATGTATAGAGTTGCATATGCAATATGATAATTAAATATTCAAACGATTCATTTACATACTATACACGTTTTAGAGTGGATATGTGTATGAACATCCTTTAATGACTAACGCAAATATCATATCGTAACTGGAATACCAAACATTAATAGCAAATGATGAAAAAGTAATACAGTATTTTTACGCTGAACTGTAAAATGTATGGAATTAAGTTAGCATTAATAATTACACTGAACCGATAGTGAACTCGTAAAAACGATAATAGATTTACTACAATTATCCTATTCCAAACAAAGTTTGTATTGGTACGTTATCAAAATGAAACTTACATTACCTCTTTTTAATTGTAAATGCAGATCATCCAAAAATGGGACAACAATCATGTGATTACACCGAAAGATTTGAATAAAGAGTTCCGTACAGAAGACATGAACACCGGTCTTGTTAAAACGCAAACGTAAAATGTATCCGAGTGAAGGTGTTCATCTTAAGTTTTCTTAACACTTAATCACTGATCAACCTTCACTGATAACATTTCACTGCAATAATGTAAATCTATGCGATATTTGGGATTTTAATTCTTTACACGCGCGAAAATAGTCACATTAATCCGTATTCATTTGGCGTTTGATATGCGATGAGGTAAAAACTAATTGACACTTATGGTCGATGATAAGAGCGTTATTGAGGCCTTAAGTAAGCCGTCCCTATTTCATGAGAAGTAACTAAGCGCAACGCATTAAAGTTACCCTCGAGTTCAATGCGCGTAACCAACTGTACATTATAACCGAGTCGTTACTGTAGAGGTGTTTTTATAGTTTATAAATAGCGTTAAATTCTCTCAGTTATTGGTCCTTGATTTGTGTGTTGCTCCGCGTTGAGCCAACCGTAATTGCATGCATAATGGTGCCAAGTAGAATAATGGTGATGTCGATGATAATGATTGAAATTATAATAATGATAGTAATGCCACCGCTGCTGCTGCTGCTGATGATAATGATGATCATGCTGCTGATGATGATCACTACGTATAAATGCACAAAATAAAATCTTTGATGTACCTCTGTAGTATTTGTAACTTGAAATTATTACAATTTAAATCATCGCTTTTATAATCATATAAATATAATCTGTAATAAATGACAAACCATCTTTATGAAATGTATAAAAAAACACTTCTTTTAATGGATGAAAATCTATGGCAAGTTTTCTTTCGAGATATTTAAGTTGTTTCATTTGTGTCGATCGCTTAAATATTCTTGAATCAACCGCATTCAAATTAAATAAATCCGGGAAATTTTATAATAATTTTTGTAAGATTCAGAGCCTGTAAAATTATCCGAAAGATAACGCCCGGTCAGGTGTCGCCTGGGAATAGACGCTCATAATGCGGGAACGTGACCTTGACATATGTGCTTTCGCTCAAGGCTTTTCTGAAGCGAACTATGGACCTTCAAATAATTGGAAACCTTGCAAACTGGTATTAAATAAATAAATAAATAAATAAATAAATAAATAAATAAATAAATAAATAAATAAATAAATAAATAAAAAAAACGATTAAATGAAAAGGGTACCAAAACTGCATTCTATAAATACAATTGCCCTGGTCGTATTTGCTTGATTTACGATTTTTTTTTAGTTAACTCGTACGTAGTATAATTCTTTTTGTTAAATAAATATGTTTGATATAGTTCGCCAGTATTAAATATTGTAAAGTAGTCACCATACAGGTTGCTGGATTCATTTACAGTTTTCAAACAGACGCAAGACGAAATGAAAGCCGCATTGTTTCTTTATTGCGATCAGAAACAGATGCGATTTCATGAATGGGCAACGCTAGAATGATTTTTTTTTATTGGCACAGTATGGCGGTTATATTGTTTTGTCCTTCACATTGAATACTTTTATTTAAGGAAATAAAATTAACATACATTTTTCGCTGTGATTTAATTTAGAACTTTATATAATTTTATATAATAAGACGAACAATTAAATAGCATAACACTCCCATTTGCTTCAATTTCAATTTCAATTTAAATATTACGTGGCGCCTCATTTAGTGTTGTTTAGAACAGTTACTGTTTGGGTTGCTTCTTTAATTATTTTTAAAATTATACATACTCCAACTTGTGCGTATCAAAGTATTACTACCAACCAAGTAACATTTATTTTATTTTAGAGTGAGTCACATAAACGCAATGGTTTCACCACAACATCTTTTAAGATATAAACATAATGAAGCATAAAGCATGACGATATGAAAAAATAATGGCGCGTTTGGAATTGTTAAGTTTTTATCGCTCTGGAGATTTTATGATGTGGCGATATTGTAGGTTTAATTTGATTTACCGACGATAATAATCATTTTCATGGCCAACATAACCGATATAATTTATTATGTGCAACAGTAAATACTGCACACTTTGGTTCTGACGAAGTTGTAAATGTGACAATGCAACACGTAAATAAAAGATCGAGTTGTCAGTGTATGCGACATGGTTCAAATTTCGACATTGTGAACGCAATGTATTTACATGTTTGAATGATGCTCGATTATTTTTTTCTAGTATTAAGGATGATGAAGCTTATAATTAATACCTTTCCAAGGGGTATAAACGCGCAAGAGGCAAAAACAATCGTGTGAACGTTGCTTCAACAAATTATTTAATATAATTGTAACAGTGAAAGAGATTGAGATACAACAGTGAAACCGTATTCTTGCTGAACTGCATTATACTTTATATGATTTGTTTAAGCAATGCAAATAAGACGATACACATAGAAAATTATTTGTTCTTTAAAACCATCTAAACAGCGGTTTTAAAAGAAATCATTCAGAATAAGATCTATTGCATATCATCAATGGTGTCTGATATATTTGATATTTGAAAAATATTTGAGATGATTCTTAATACTATTGGTTTAGCTGTAAGTGCAGAATAAGAAATTGTATTAAGTTATATATCTAAAACTTTCAATTGAGAATTATATCGCTAGTTATGTGTTTCTATGTGTGTTTTTAACCAGAAACATCGATCTATAAGCACATTTTTAAAAGGACAAAATAAATGTTCACGAAATCGTGTCTATCGTCCACGAGAAAGAAAAGTATAGAACGGAAAGTGTGATACATTGGAAAATGAAACCATGGTCCGAAAGGGGTTTTTCAGAAAGTTGGTTATACCCCTATTACTAGTAAATGCTCATCGACCCAAAAAGTTTCGGTTAACTTACAATCTCTACACTCATCTACAGCTTTTTTATTACCAAAATAAAATCCACGCCAAATCATCAAAGCGCCAGATGCCCCATTGTTAGTCTAAAATCAAATGCATTTAACGTTGTCTTTAGAGTTATATTACTACATATAAAAAATCTAATTACTTAAGCAACCAACTTTCCATTAAGCAATCGGGTAGAAAATATTCGCATGTGAATAGATTTTAAATCTAAGCAGTACAACGTGAAATTAAAAATGTGAAATAAACATTTCAACAAATTATGTGTTTCTTTCATTGTTAATTTGTCTTACAACTGTCGAAGAAAACTCATCGTACAGCTGATTTTTTATTGTCATATATATACCCGTTAAATTTACTACGCCCTTCAAAAACAAGTGACTTATCAAAGTTTACAAGAAGGCATCATTTGAAAAACCTTGATGTTCGTGTCACGCCTTTAACTTGATTAATACTGCATGGAAAATGCTGAAAACACGATGCAAGACATATCAGAACGTCTGCTGAACATCAAAGATAATGCAAAAGCAACACGATGGTATGGTTAGTTTAACAAGTAGTGTTTCAATGCGGATGGCGAACCATGAAACTGTTTGTGTACTGTTTAATAGATAGCCTTCAACATGCTTTAGTTGAATGCAATAGCCGCAACATCATCATCATCATCAGCTGCATAAGCAACAACGGCAGCATCCACAGCGACATAAACAGCAACAACAACAATAGAAGCAGCGTAATTAACGTAATCATACTCTTTTTAACAGCACATCAATTACTATTTCTATCTTCAACATAAGCAACAATATCATCGTCAGCAACAGCATCAACATAAACATATATTTGTTTATGCTTTCCGGTGGTTTATAGAGAAAAATCAGTGAATTAAAACTCATATTTTACTGTTTCAAACAGTGAAAAATAACAGTGAAAAATATCGATATTTTTCACTGTTTTACTGTGGAATGACTTATTCAAGCGAAATTCCCCAGTTCAACTCTTTTACAATCAAAATAAACGGTGGAAAAAAAATTGTTGGATTCGGTGGAATACCGATTTTAATTCACTCGTTATCATAGACAAAATATTTCTTTAATACCTAATGATACAATATGACATTTCTGCAGTAAAATAACAGCAGTGAAAATAAACAAATTGTTATTTTCACCGGTGAAAATAACACATTTTCGCTGGAATAATGACGTCATTTTGTCAACAAAATAACGTCATTTCGTCAACAAAATGACGTCATTTCAATGTATTGAGGCACGCCACGGGAGAAAGGGTAACTTTTTAGCGAAAGGGAAACAGCTGTAAATTATTTTCTTGCAAAAAAAAGGGGCTGCGCCACTCGTGAAAATATATTTTCTATGATCACTCGTGAAAAAACAAACGATCTTACACTGACACGAACAAATATCCTCTATATGTTTTATGATCACTTGTGAAATAAAATCGATATTCCACCGAATCCAACAAATATCCTCTCTATAATCCCAACCATCATTACCATCCACAGTAACATCACACGTATTATCTTCGTCATTATATAAGTTGACATCACAATTAATTATCAGAAGCATCAATATCATAAGCATAATTAAAATTAGCTTTTAATCAACACCATTACTAATAGCAACAACAACAACCCCAGAGGTGTTCGGAATGATAACCAAAACATTATGTTGCTAACTTTGTGCATGATTCCGTGGAAGAAATATGTTAAGTTGTGATAATATACTGCTGATACACACAAAGTTCGAGATGATAAAGAAAATGTATTGCATCAATTGTCATGCAACTAATACTAGCTTTTGGTTTGATTTTAAATCCGAATGATTTTTACATTTCTAGAACAATACCGAAATTTCAAACGACAAACGCGTGTCTGTAACAAACTAAAATCAGACATTGTTTGCTCGTTATTTTTGCATTAAGTACTTATATACTTTTGAACACGGACATACTATACGCGTAGAAAGACGTAGAATTACAACAGAATCCAGTAACACATTAACAAGATATCACACTTGATATCGTCATTGAACCATATCAAACGTATAACAAATGTCAAAAAGTTCACGTTCATTGTGTCAAATATTCCATTATTTTCCCACCAGCTTCACTGATAAAATATTAATTTCAAACATATAAATAAATAGAAGTACATGTCGCAAAGCGTGTCAGCGACTATTAATAAACTATTAACATAATGTAATTCACTCTCACTGATAAATCCACCGAACGACCTATTAAAATAAACGCTTGCATATAAATAAGTATCACTTTTTATATAAACAAGCGTATACCAATCTATTTTGTAAACACGTAGCAAACCTTAAAATGGGAACAGTAACATTTTATGTTAAGGTGAATGAGATCCAAGGACAAGACTTTTGGCTACTATACTGCTGTAGACTTTTCATCATTTGAGGTAACGCGTTTTGAAGTTTGACATTAATGGACACTCAAAAGATCTGATTAATGTCCAAATAATGTTTAACTATGTACTTTTCACTAAAAAAAGTTGGTATGGCAATTAATTGTTTTAATTTTATTTTGAGTGATGCGAGCATGTTATATGAAACAATACATTACTGATTAATTGATCTCGTATAAGAAAAGAAAAACCGAATTTCTGAAATAACAGTGCCTGTGCATAACTTATTCATACATACTTTAGGCATTTTACCTGATGCAAAAGAAATGCTAAAATAAGCTGCATTGACAAGATATCGTGTTCAGATTGTATTTCCACATATGTCTAGTAACAGTTCATTAAATAAGACCTTATACAATTTCATAAAGTGCACAAATATGGCAACTGCTTCAAAGACAATTTCATACAGTGCACATGTATGGCAACTGGTTCAAATACAATTTCATAAAGTGCACAAGTATGGCATCTGCTTCAAATACAATTTCATAAAGTGCACATGTATGGCAACTGCTTCAAATACAATTTCATAACGTGCACAAGTATGGCAACTGCTTCAAATACAATTTCATAAGTTGCACAAGTATGGCAACTGCTTCAAATACAATTTCATAAAGTGCACAAGTTTGGCAACTGCTTCAAATACAATTTCATAAAGTGCACAAGTATGGCAACTGCTTCAAATACAATTTCATAAAGTGCACAAGTATGGCAACTGCATCAAAGAATAAGGAGATACTTTTTGGAGATATTTGTTGACATGGCCAACCAGCCTACCATGGTTCACGACGATACTATCAGGTAATAATACGATATGAAGTCTGGTTTGAGTTTGCCATGTGTTATGTAAACGTGCACCATTCCTATTCGATTCGCTTCTTTAAAATGAGATAATACAATGATAATTTAGTTTAAGTTTGAAATAGCATACACAGAGAGACAATCGTCTTTTACTTACCTAAAATAAATTACTAGATGGTGTTAATACGATTATCTTCCCTGATAATGTTTCTGGAATGTCACTATTCCTATATATTAAAATCGAACAGACGTTTGTAAAGACAAGTGTTTATAAATACGTTAAAAAATATTAAGCAAGGTGGAATTAGTAGTTTTTTTTATCAATTGTGTATTATAAGTTTAAAGCAGCGGTGATACAATGTTGTAAATTATGATAATAAGAAAAATGTTTAGTTATACATGAAATGCTCTTCATTTGACAATTAAGAAAACAATTAATAAGCACAATACAGTGCTTGATTGCCATAATATACACACAAAAACACTTTTTGGTGTCAACGGGTGCACATATATTCCATATGGGATTTTTAAATAATGAACCTGCATTTTTTAACATTCCACCATTTGATTAAAGTTGAGTATTTGAAAGTAAAATGATATCCGAAATGATATTCGGCCTTGGAAGTGTTCATTGTAATTTTAGAATTTTATATACTGTTTCATAATAAGTCGAACAATTAAATTGCACAACACTCACATTTCAATTTAAATATTAAGTGGCGACCCCTTAGTGTTGTTTATAACAGTAATTAATTGGATTAACTGAATCAAACGGACTCCAACGTGTGCGTATCTCCAACGTGTGCGTATCAAAGTATCACCACCAACAAGTAACATTTATTTTACATTAGAATGAGTCATATAAACGCAATGGTTTCACCACAACATCTTGTGAGACATAAACATATTGATGCCTAAAGCATGACGATATGAAACTATAATGGCGAGTTTGGAATTGTTTAGTTTACATCGCTGTGGAGTTTTTTTTGATGTGGCGATAGTGAAGATTTAATTTGATTTACCGACGTTAAGAATCATTTTCATGGCCAACATAACCGATATATGCGCAACAGTAAATACTGCAAACTTCGAAGTTGATAAAGTTGTAAATGTGACAATACAACACGCATATAAAGTATCGAGTTGTTAGTGAATGAAGCACGGATCGATAATACGACATTTTGAACGCAATGTATTTAAATGCCTAAATCAAGCTCGACTGTTTCGGTATGCACGCTTAAGTAATATCGTATGACGACGCATTTTATTATAATAATACATCTTGCCATATTAATACATGGTCAAGGCACTATATATAAGCGAAGGGTGTGTTGCACACAATGCAACATACATTTAATAATCATATTTATGTATCTCCATCAAGCGACATGCCATAAATTGGAGCTAGGAAATTGCTTACAAAAAGTATCGTCGACATTCTACGCTAATGAGAGACTGGCTTATATTGTAATAACCACATTAAAAAAAGTTTAAAAATCGAGGTCGCATGTTAAGCATTACCTTAATGGGAGGACGTATTTGTGAGTCGCCGATGTTTTGGGTAATAAATTAAGGTACTTTGACAAATCAATGGTTCGCGTGTTCACCAGGTGTGCAAACAGTCTTTGAATTTTAATAGGCATAGAAGAGGTCTCTGATAGTGGAACAATAGAGTGTGTCACATTTTATATTACTTAAAATGTGTGAATAAGCCACTTAGGGCAATTTAATGTTCTTATCAGTAAATAAATGATTAATCTGTTCATTTTATATAAGTATTGCTATTGTAGTATAACTGGTCTGTTAAGATGTCCATCTGCAACATTTTCGGAGTCCAACTAGATATAATAAACAAAAATTGAGGCTTCAGCAAGTTAAGTGTTATTCCTTTGTAAACGTATTCGAATATAACAAGATATATATTACTTACAACAACAACAACATCATCATAAGCATCATCCTCGATCTATTATTATAAACACCACCTACAAGAAAATCATCATTTACACAAGCACAATCAATATCATCGCCATTATAATCACCATCATCATTATTTCTGTCACCATTCCTTACCTTATTGCTACAATCACCATCGCTAGTACCATAACACTTGCCATAAAAACAGCTTTAAAACGGCATCATACAAAGTGACCAAAATATCATCAACAAAAAAAACCGTTATCAACAGCATAAATGTCCAAAATGATACGAACAACATTATTTTGCTACAACTGGATGTACATAATGGTGGAAATCTTGCTTTGCAAACTTCTTCGCGAAGATTCACTTACGGAACACAAGATAAGATTACAAACGTAAACTTACACCAATCTTCATAAAATGATACTGGTTTCTGGCTGGAATCCAGATAAGTTGCGGAGTGTTATGTCCGCTCTTTAGCTGTGAAATAAACTTCTATTTTCTAGCGTCTGCTTTTGTGTCTCTTTAATAAAATATAAAGTTATTATATTAATATGCATTATGGGTTCAAAACTTATATTTTGATTATAAAGACTTAGCAGCATTAGAACATTCATGATCTGTTTCAACAACTCAAATTAGACCTTTTAAACATAAGAACTTTTTTCTTTTAACCATCTAAACACCGGATTAAAAAAATATTAGGAATACAATCTATTATATCAAAACAATGGTCATTGTAATTCTAAATTATAAATAATGTAACACGTTGTTCTTTTTTATCATAGCTTGCTGCATATTTTCAATTTAAATAGCAAATCTTACTAAGCGTTGTTCCATGCACTAGAACTACGATTACAGTGCTCAGCAACATACACGCAAACACTCGCAATTTCTGCAACTGCTACTTTCAATTATTGAAAATAAAATAAATATGCAACATAAAATAAAGTCTACCTCATACAATATAGAGTCCTTGGTACAGTGTGATGACTCATTAACTGATATAACTATTCCACGGCGTAACTGTATGGTCCCTTAAACTATATTTCTTACGCACGTTATGTTCGAACTTCTCCTATTAAGCATTCTGCAATTTATCACGGCAGTAATCCCGATATCCTTAGTAAAGTAAAAAAAATGTACAGACAAATAAAGTGTACACTATAAACGCGTTAACAGCTAATACCTTAGCAAATACAGTGTTCACGAAAAGTAAATATTTTTACAGGACACCATTGTGGGAGGTACGTCGTTCCAATAGTAACCGCTTGACCAAAACAGATGGTGACATCTGACTTGCTTTAATAGAATGAATATAATTAGTTTCACGTGTCAAATTGTTTCGTTATTTATATCATAAACAGATCAGATTTCATTATAGTGTACGCTAGAACGATAATTTATTTTTAATAGAGGCCTTAAGGTTGTTTTTATGCTTGATTGAGTCCGCGTAATAAAATGCTTGTATTGAGGGAAATAAAATTATCATGCATAAAGCGCCTTTTCGGCATAAGATTATCTGCGGATTAAAAAAAAATATATTGCTTTAGATGTTTCTGAAGCATTGGCTATTGTATCAAGTTATATTTATATAACGATTTCAATTTAGAATTCTATTATTATCAGGTTATATATATTTTTGTCTTTATCTTACATTATGTTTTCCTTTGCGTGTTTATAACTGGATGCATTGACGTGTCGGAACATATTAAAACAGGAGAAACTAATGTTTTACGAAATCATCAGAATTTTTAAAGTAGGAGAGAAAAGTTAAAAGAAAAATGCGATAATATGTAAAATGAGACCAAGGTCAGAAATAATTAATGTTTTAACTTATGGTTGCACATAAAGTTCGTTGTTCCTCTAATAATAGTCAATACTCAGCTACCCGCCCAGTGTCGGTTGACTTACAACCTGTACACGCATCTAGAGCTGATGTATTATTAAAATCAAGCCCATACCATCTAATCAAACCGTCAGATACCCCATAATTAGTCCCAAATCGAATACATTAAACGTGGCCTATACGGATGTTGTAATACATATAAAAGATCCAGTTACCTAAGACAGCCATTTTCCCATCATGCAGTCGGATAGAAAATAGACACATTTGAATAGACTTTAGACCTTAGCTATATAGCGTGAAATTCAAAGTGTAAATTCGAAACATTATTGTCTTCTTCTTCTTCTTGATTACATCCTAAATAATGATCGATATTTATTTACCAGTGTCTTATACATTCAGGCTACTAAAAGACTGAACTGTTATACTATCATTGTCGACCCGTGTTTATGGTTACACAATATTGTATTGCCTTTACCTAGAACAATGATAATTTATCTGTACATGAACAATAACATATAAATCAGTGAAAACAATACTTTATGATATTGAAAAGATTCCCAAAGTCCAAGACTTTTTTTATTTATTGCAACAATTCACCACTTTAATAAGAATATGCAATAACATGCAAAAACCATCCCGATCTAAATGTATTATCATGTTTAATTATTTTTGTTTATTTAAAAATGAAACGTCGGTGTGATTATTTGAAACAAATATGTTTTTATTTTACGCCCTAAGGTTACTTTAAATTCTTACCTGTATGAAAATACTGGTCCAAACTTTTTTTTTTAGCTACAAAAAAGAAAGTATTCCTGCTTCGAACACTCTTATATCCAGAATTCAGTGGCAGATATTTATTATAAATCCGTTTTATTCAACGCAAAATCCACGTTCGAATAATAAACTACTGTATTATCTCATTTTATTACAGGCGTGTCGAGCGACATTAAGCAAAAACTGTCGAAATGAAGAAGACATACTTTTTGGAATATTTCAAACGTCAAATACAAATAAAAACACGAACTTCAGACCGTAGCCATCTTATCTCTCAGCCCCAGAATATTCAATGAAAACATTGTAAAGGCTCAAAACATCCATCCACTCGTTTACCAGCTAAGAAGTGTACGTCCAAGAAAATAAAGTTGGCATCCACTGGTCTAATCTAAGATAGTTTCCAAACAACAGGTCGTTTCATACATCGTTAAGTTACTCAGTTTACGTCCTATAGAAAAGCCAAAATTAGCATCCACTGAGGTTTTGCAAATAATAAACCACCGACACACGTTACCCGTATAATAAATTGTTGGTATCCACTGATATGTTTCCACGTAATCTTAACTTAAAGCACACACATTCACAAAGATAACGGAAAACAATACGAGCTCGTATCTCATGTGCGCTAACCAAAATGTGTGATCTTCTGTTTTGATGTACGATCCATTTTTACCGCCCGGGGACGTCGGGGTGTAGTTTACAATAAATTATCGCCGTAATTATTTTGCAGCCGTTTTGCTCGTGGCACTATAATATACAGGTGACTCGGACCACGGGCAGGCAACCAACTTCCCGCAACAATTAATATTGTTGACATGTATGGGAATATAAGCGCCGGAAATGACAAATGGTCCGCGCCTTAAAGGGTGGAGAGGAAGTTTTATCTGAACAAAGGAATAATGAAGCTCCAGAAACATAAACAGACAAAAAGACATTAATATCACCCGCTAGTGTTTTACTTGAGGCAGTTAATAATTATACAATTAACGACAGTACATCCATAACGTGCGTGCGAATGATAAAACAAAATCGTCACATATGAGGTCTCGCGTATTCCAAATATTTAACATTAACAAGATCGTGAGAATGTTCAATGACCTGTATAAATTATGTCCGAACAAAAAATGTCATGGTGCATGTGTTTCTTTTTATAAAGTTTTAAAGTTTTTTGCAATGCGCCGATTGAACTTATAGCCCTTCTATATTAGTTATTCAATTATAGTACAAGAGGCTTACTCACCACTATTACATGAACGTTAAAATCCTCTTTTCATTCGGTCCTTGGGGATTTATTATAAAAAGTACAGACCCAACAATCTATGATTTAACTGTTTCTTCTTTAGATATAAGGATAAGACATCTGAAGTCCATAGTTGCTTAAAATATTTTAGAACTAATATCCATCGACGGCAACTGCTTTACAATTCATTGTCATATTATGATTGTCCTGCACGTGGAGCATTTTCGGCAATATTATGAAATATAGTTCACGATCAAACTACTCGTAACTGATTCAACATATATTCCATATAATGTACAACTTACTCTTTAGAAATTCAAATCGCTTATAATTGTTCAAACGGCTAATAATTGTTAACTTCCATATACATAGACTGAAAAAACAAATACGGGGTTAACAATTTTAAAGACGTTTCAAATCTCCATAAATAACATTGCCAATTTTAACTCGTGTACGGTCTGAACGATTACACTTAATAATAACTAAGGCGCTTTTCGTATACAATTGAACATGCTCAGCTTTTACATTATTCAACAAATAATTAACAGGTACGGCGAAGAATGATGACATAACATCCGCCATTCAATCTAAGAGGATTTAACTGGCATACAGATACTGAACAACAACAAAAAGCTATCCTTTCCGCTATATGGTATTATTAGGTAAACGTTAAATGTACTATCGAATCGTAGATCGAGTGGCCTTGAGCAATTTTGCTGATTATAATAATAGAATTGTCGACATCATGTCAAGTGACACATTAAAGTGTAAACCATGATACCAACAATGAAAGCTGTTTAAATTACATATTGTTAATGTCCCGAAAGGTAAAATAGACATCATCAAAAATGAAAAAATAATAGTATTGAATACATTATGTAGATAACAAAATATATACCGCAAATGAAATTGGTTTATCATACAATCTTGGACGACGATTAAAGATCCACTATCTTCCAATTTCATATTGCGAATGAGAAATAACATGAATAAGTAATGAAATAAAATGGTTTTATATTTGCCGGACTACATCTATGTTACATTAAAGTTATAGTATCGATATAACACATATAAACCATGAACAACTACAATCATTTTAAGAAGGCAACAGTCGCGTTTGAATGTTTGTTTACTCTTCGCATGCAATTACCGCTATTGAAACATTATGTGTCTGTCTATATACAGTTAATTTGTATTTGGTTATTGTGTAATGTTTTTAACACATTGCCATCTAAACTGAACAAAAAACAAACAAAATCAACAAAACAATAACAACTATCACCAAAATGTCTGCGATATAACAATCATTAAAATCTAAATCTCTTACGAACGCATACGTTAACCATGTTTATGGTTGTCTCGTGTACAACTATGTGAATTTGCCGAGTCACATGAAATATAGAATTGAATATGCAATATCCTAATGAAATATGCAACCGGTATGTACACACTATATACTTGAATAGTGAATAGGTGTATGAAAATCCTTAAATGACTTTGTAAAATATAAGACGTTAGCTGGAAGATTAAACATTAATAAAAGATGATAAACAAGTGATACAGTATGGTAATGCTTGGAAGTAAAATTTAAGGAATTAAAGATTAAATTAATAATTGCACCATGCAGATTGTGAAATCGTATAAACGTTATATAGTTTTGCAAAGATCCGGTGCAACATATTTAGAACTATGGTATGTTATAAAAAAGAAAGATTATCTCAGTTTGATAAAATTCCAAATCATACCGAAAATTGAACAAATCTGTCCATACAATCAAAAGATTTTAATCAAAACTCAAGCTTCCGGACAGTGGACATTTAAAACTGTTGTGTTAAAACACGTCAAATTTATCAAGCCGACATCTTAACACTAACTCACTCATATAACTTCACTGATCAAGTTCATTGCTCTAAAGAACATCTATTGTGATACTTTGGATGTTACATACTTTGTTAACGTGAAAAAAGTCACATTGATGCGTATTCTTTTGAAGTTTGAAAGGCGATGAATTAAAAATAATTGACACTTATGGGCGATATAAGAGTGCAATTTTCGCCTCAAACAAAATCAACATTTCATGCGAAGTTACTAAGCGCAAAGCATTAAAGTAACACTCGAGTTCAATGGTGGCATATTACCAACATGACATGATAACGACAGTCAGATAAGCGAGTAGGGTCTTTAAAGGGGCTTTTGTAATAATATAAATGGGGTAACATTTTGTCAGATTTGGTCCTTGATTTGATCTTTTCCACTAAGTTAAGAACAAAAGTGCTTGCATACAGATTGGTTTCATTATGACAGAACGATGCTGATGACGACGACGACAGTGATGATAATGTTGATTATTATTATTGTTATAAAGGTGGTAATGGTGGTATTGGCTGTGTAAATGATGATGATGATGATGATGATGATAATGATGATGATGATAAGCGTACATGCGGAAGATAACCATCATCCAAAACATCAAGGAACCAGTAGAAAACCTTAGTTGAACAATTAAAATTAAAACTTATAATTATATGGTATATGAAAACTGAACTGAAAAGAGCGATGATGTCCCATGTACCCAATCTTACTTGAATACACAACATTCCATCAAACGTGCGGTATTTCATGATCAAAACTGAATTTAATCGGCTTACCGTGCACCTTAAACACGGGTTGCATTATTATTCAAATTGTTTTAACTACGAACAGTGGTTTGATATAAGAGTTTGTTTACAAAACATCCGTGCAAAGGGATCTGAATGGTAAGCTTAGTGTATCAAAGCATCTGTGAAAGTAGTGTGTTTTTAAGACTTAACGATGGCAATTTTACTGTTTAAAGCGTCTATTTCTTTTTTATAAATAAACATCGCTTATTCATACAGAACATGGATGTAACTAAAGCCACTTCGCTGCACATGTTAACGGAATTAAGCGGATTCGTAAAACAGATTAGCTGAGGAATATTTATCATAAATATTTATTTAAATGAAAAAATCTGTGACCTTGCTATTCACTGACAAGTTTAAATGAATATTGGTCGAGAAAACTGCGTTAATATTGATCTGGTACATAAACAGCTTCTTACGCACCTTATCTGAACTTGAAAATAAATTATAGTGTAAATGGTCATTACACATGGGCTTATTCAAAATGAAAATAAATAAATGGTTATAATTGCTTTAATACAGGTTACAACTTAAACTAACAATTAATACTCGTAGTGGTGCGTGTAAGTACGTAACACTAATTACACTAAGCAACATAAAGCAGATATAGCGCTCAGCAAATATCAGTAATAAAACAGTTTATCTAAAAGCTTAATGGACCGTTTATCAACAACAATGGAGCAGCCATTTACTTGACACGTGCAGTGCCTAGAGTGGCACCTGCTAGCATGCTTCAACATTATCTGAAACACTTAGCAGGCTCCTGAAAGGTTGATGTAAACAGATTCCTCCTCGCGTCCTGCGCGTACATTTCTGGATTTGGTACACGGAAAAAAAAAACCTCCGGAAGAAACCCCCTTCCCTAAAAACGGCATATCGGAAGAAACCCCCTTTCATAGTTTGCATACGCGGAAGAAACCCCCTCGCTAGTTTTGCATATGCGGAATAAACCCCCTTCCGTACATTTCTGGAAGTGGAACCGGGATTAAGGGAAATGGATATCATTCCATTGTTTAAAAAATAAATCCTGTCTATCTTATAATATTGGACGCACATTTAAAATTGGTATTAGCATGGCGTGAACGACAAACTCGTGACGATATCTTTCATTTTTAGTGACAACAAGATTCAGTCAGTCTTTTTTATACGACTAATTATCATGTTATAAAGGATAAGAAACTAAATACGTAACTTTTTTGTTTTGACGTCACTCAAATTAGGAATAAACAATAGGTATACAAGTATAGAATCTAAAAATTGTTTAATAAACCATTTGGATTGGTATTAATATTAATCACATATTAAAAATGAGGCTCGCGCTGGAAAAATCGGGTCTTATTCACGTGCGAAAAGCGTCGTCCACGATTATTCTGTGCAATGCACACTCGCTAATCAGGGACGATACTTTCCGCATTAATGTTATTTTGTGTTTAAAGAATTCTCTTCTTAGCAAATGCAGGACGGAACGTGTTGTTACTGATAAGCCTGGCACAGGCCATTCTGGGACGACACTTAACGCACATTCATTAAGATCGGTTTTCCCAGAGAGAGGCTCAAATAAATGTTTCTCTTGAAAACACCTTTTTTGATTTTCTTTGGCATGTATACCGAAAATAAAAACACACTACTGAAATAAATGTTTTTTATAATGAAAACAAGAAGTATGTTTTCCAGTTGTTTACAATATCGAATATTTAAACTCATCTCAAATAATACTCATAACTAATAATGTTAACAGACCGTTTTCATATATCCTTTAACATGTATCGTGATCGAAATGCAGCCTCGACAGATTCGCACACTTGCTTTTTTTCACAAAGCGATTAAACTTTGAACTCACTGGATTCTCCGCTTTGTTTCATTGAAAAAATGCGACGAATTAAGTATCGTATTACTTCACTACAAAGCACAATTTTACTTTATTCCAGCTGTTTCAAATATGAACACATTATCTATGCCATCACATAATATGGATCATTTATAATTCGATATCACTGTTTCCGCTGCGGACGTACACAATGATATTTACGCAAACTTAAAAGATCGTAATGGTCTTTAAAAGCCCAAAGGGACAGTAGCCCCGCAGTTATTGTCATTTGCAACGCATGAACGCAGTTTAGTTAATTAGAAGGTGTCGGGTCTTAGACAGCAAGCATTATTTTCATACCAGTATGTACAATATACAAGGCGCTGTTGCAGTGTGTGTCAGAACCAAACAATATGACAATGAAAATCGTTCATGGGTAATAGCTAGTTCTTTTTGTTTTTGGTTCGTTTGGGTGGCTGTTCGTGTGTTTCTTTGGATGGCTGTTTGTTTGGTTGTATCAAACGGTTAATACTAAAATGAAACCATAATGTACCGAATACCTAAACAAAGTATAAAACACACCACATTTTGAGATGAGGACACGAATGGATATATCCGGTACTGTATAATAGATCGACTACTCTACATGCAACTTTGACTTAACATTTAACAAAATGGAAAGAACGAAATGATAAACTTACTGTAATAATAACAAATATAAGCAAAATTATTCTAACAGGTGATTTTTACGATAAACGTTCACCAATGAAAGACAGACTGTAATTTTAAGTACCAAATTTAAGAAAGTTTGAGGTCACGTGTTAAGCATGACCCTTATTGGTACAGGTATGTGTGAGTCGCCTACAACAATACGTTCGGGGTTAAACATATATTCATTGTGAAAAATTAATGGGTGGCGTTTCAATCAGGTGGTCAAACAGACTATGACTATTGAGAAGTCGAGAAGTGGTCTCCGATAGCGGAACAATAGAGTGAAGCACATTTACCATGCTTTAAGTGCATGTATAAGACGCTGGTAGTACTTTTATGTCCATGTCAGTAAATTAAAGACTAGTTTGTTTCAGTGTCACAGATAAAAGTATTACAACTTTCGGTGACTGATCACTTAAGATGTCCATTTCATATGTATTGAATAGGCGTATAAAGTACGCAGTGAAAACTTGATTTTTATCATTCAAATAGCAAAGTTTCAGAAAGTAAAGTGCTATCTATATTCTATTATTACTTGTTAAAACAGTTCATTAAATCACAGATAAACATTTCAAATATTCAAATGCATCCGTTCCTGTATAAAGGTTACACAAAATCGTTGCAAATAATATATTAATTGTTAAGATACTTTTGTTAAGAAATCTGGATCTGGATTTTCTCGTCACGAGTGTTACCTTGATTGGCGCGGACACGATACGTGGGTAACAGTTTCAGAAATATCCGAATGACTTCAGAACATCAAATACAACGCAATATCAACAGGATGGTGTTGCAGACTAGCACCATTGTTTCAAACCAGCAGAATGTTGATTTAACGGGGTTTCTGGACTTGGGATGTGACAAGGTCGGTCCCGATTCTTTGTGTTAAGAATCCAGGGCTCGATAAGCTAGGGAGGGAAGCTCGTATATCAGATTGTAATGGCACATCTAACAATTAGCCATCCTTTGAGGTATTGACGGGGAAACAAGTGTTTCATATCATTCTATGATGAACTAGCAGTCTCCGAATATGGTGATGGCGTTCCCGGAAGTCTCCAAATTTGATAAAGGGTATATTTAGAACATGATGCTGGGGCTTATACCAGAATTCGATTGGTCAAAAATGATGTCATTTTCATGGCTTTATTTAGAATTATTTTACGTACGATGGGACCGACGCCCAAAGCCCTCAGACACATTAAGGCTCTGAAACTAGTGGTTTGTGGTCTCAGATAATCGAAATATAAATTTTGGGGATGTAAGAAGGCATTGTACAGTAAGTTGATTTTGTTTTTCATTAGTTATTTTTGTATTAATATTTTTGTATCTTTTGTAAAAGTGCTTCTTTGATAAATAAATTGATACATTTATTTGAGTGAATATTAAAGTCTCATTAATTAACTCTGCAATAAGGGTATAGGAAGACTACACAGTCATCTGAAAAGGAATTATGTTTTCATTTCAATTATGTGTTATTTGTATCAGTTGAAATCAATGTTACGTGATTTCAATTTATCACATGTTATTATTACACATATGTATTAAGATCCTGCATGTAAGATTACCGTTTGTTTATTATACTTTTCATTCGTATTGTTAATTACAGATAACCGTCACTTAAGAAACGTCACTTCGTAATCGTCACATTGGTATTAACATCGTCACATAGGATGTATTTGTGAACGTCATTTACGTATTATCATCTTCGCATTTGTCATCGTTGCCATAACCGTCGGGGACGTCATTGTCGACGTAGTCTGTGTACTCGTCGGCGTCGTCGGCGGCATTGTTTATGTGGATGAAATAAAAGTTGAAACGTGACGTGTGAATTGCAGTGTTCCTCCCAAAGATTTATATACACGGACCTTGACATAGTCGGGTCCGGCGTCATTTGCTACAGTTATTGTACATTCTTCGAAAAGTGATTGTACAGCCGTTGAGAAGTTAACTGTACACAGTTAGTGTACACCTGTTGGACAGTCATTGTAAACGTGTGGGAAGACTTCGGAATTATTGTACGTTTCTGTTACGACTGTAAAGATGGATGAAGACAGCATCGTCGCGAAAAGGTCGAAAATGAAAGGATGTTCGTCCGGTCTTGCGAGAATGTCGAAGGCTATGGACATACTGTTATCCGAGAATTCACCTGTCGAAAAGGTGACGGATCTTAAGTTGGATTTATCGAAAATCTGGAGTGATTGTGAACGTGAATATGCGGATATAGACATGTTCCGGACCGAAGAACGTTTGGCGCTGGGTAACTTATTTGAAAGGACCAAAATTGACTATCTAGAACTTGTAGCACGTGTGCAAAAGTGGCTAGCGACAAAGGTTACACCTTCAAGTGCCAGCGGAAGGAGCAGCCAGACGACCGCATCGTCAGCAATTCGGAGGCGCCAACTTTTGGAACTGGAACTTGAGCAAGCAAAGCGGCGTCAGCAGTTGGAGCGACGTCGCCTTGAACTACGACGTGAAGAAACAGAATTGCAACAACAGATAGAAATCCTAGCCATAGAGGACCGACTGGCTAGATCGGAAATCTGTTCCGATTCCGTTAGCCAGCTCTCCGGAAATAGTGGGGATCGGGGATCGAACAAGGCCATTCCTGAGTTGTCAGTGGGCGCCCAATCGTCAGAAGACAAGGTGTCCGATTACATCAGAGGATTACGCGCGGAACCAGTGGATCGGCAGGCGGATTTGTACAAGGGACTTAGGGATATGACATTTAGTGTCCAAGAGTGCATGAACTTACCGAAACCGGAAATACTTACATTCAGTGGCAATCCCGTGGACTATTGTAAATTCATTCGGAACTTCGAAACGAACATTGAGAGTAGAGTGCAGGACTATCGCCTACGGTTAAGCTATTTAATACAGTTTTGTACCGGTGACGCTCGAAGTAGTATTGAAGACTGTGTAGTCTTGCCTCAAGAAGAAGGGTATGTACGAGCCAAGCAAATTTTATTAAGTCGCTATGGTAAGCCGCATTTAGTTGCAAAATCTCATATCGAAAGGGTGATAAATGGCAACCAAATTAAATCAAATGATGTTCAGGGTTTAATGAATCTTTCGCTAGATATGGAAAAATGTCAGATTACATTGTCTCAATTGGGCTACATGTCGGACATAAACAATACAGAAAATCTCAGAAAAATTGTAATGAGACTTCCGATGCATATTCGGGCTAAATGGGCTGATCAAGCTAGCAGACTAATTGAACAGGGATCCGAGCCCGCATTTAAAGATCTACTTGCATTTATTCAACAGAGAGCTGTTGTTGCAAATACAATGTATGGGCAAGACCTTGTACATGAATTTAAACCAGGTAATTCTCAGCAGAAAGTTTCGGGGCATCAGAGGTCAACCCGTGGGAAATGTGTAACCCTTTCTACTACAACAGCTGATAATAATGTCAGGTCAAGCAGGCGTAATGACCCGGGCGAAGGGCATTACAGGTCAATTAGTCATGTTGCTTGTGTTTTCTGTGGGGAACGCCATAGGCTGATTAACTGTGAGAAATTCAAGGGCCTCGATTTAAATGCAAGAATAGATGTTGTTAGGAAGAACCGAATGTGTGACAATTGTCTAAATTTCAAGCATTATGCTAAGTTCTGTAAAAAGAGTAGTTGTTGCGAGGTAAATGGATGTAGACAGAAACATCATACTTTGTTACATAGATCGGTTGTTACTGCAGGTCAACGTGCTTATAGCGTAGTACATAGCAATTCTTGCTCAAAATCTGATGCCATAAAGGTAAGTTTAAGAATTGTACCTGTCATTGTGCAATACGGCTTAAAGAAAGCTGAGACATATGCCTTACTAGATGAGGGTAGCGATGTAACATTGTGCAGCAACAGTCTGGTTAAGAAATTAGGGGCAAAAGGTATTTCTCGCCAATTCACCATTACCACGGTGAACCAGTCTGCAGAGCAGCGAACCGGAGTAGAAGTGCAACTTAAGGTAAATTCTTTAGATGAGAAGGAATGCCTTAATTTAAGGAGAGCCTGGTCAGTACCAGAGCTACCTATATCGGTGGAGTCTCTCCCCACAGAAAAGGATATAGGTAAGTGGAAGCACCTTGCAGGTATCAAATTACCTCAGGTAAGTTCTTCCAAGGTGGAGTTACTTATTGGAAGTGACTGCCCAGAAGCTTTCTGGGTTGAAGAAGAACGACGGGGATGTAGGGGTGATCCTTATGCGATACGGTCTCCCCTTGGCTGGACAATATTAGGTCCAACAGGTAAGGGCATGTCTTCTCGTGGCAATGTTAATTTCCAGCACAGTGCAAGCATCCAGGATCAGATTGAAAGGTTATGGACATCTGATTTTCCCGACTGTGGCTTGGACAATAAATCTGGAATGTCAAGAGAAGACCACCGAGCTCTATCGTCCATGGTAAGTTCCATGGAGAAAGAAGGTAAGCACCACAAAATTGGTTTACCCTGGCGCGACAATCAGGTAAGCTTGCCCAACAACAAAGCATTAGCTGTTGCGCGTCTTGGGCAGTTAAGCCGAAAGCTATCAAGAGACCGGAACTTACACGCGCTGTATAGTGAAACAATGAATGGCTATATTGAGAAGGGCTATGCGAAACCTGTGGAAAACTCCGGCGAAATTAAACCAACAAGAGTATGGTACCTCCCACACCACCCAGTGTGCAACCCAAACAAACCAGGTAAGGTTAGAGTAGTGTTTGACTGCGCAGCGAAATATCGAGGTGTTTCGCTGAATGATAACCTGCTACAGGGGCCCGATTTAGTGAACAGCCTGGTAGGCGTGCTAATTAGGTTCCGGGAGCAACCAGTGGCCCTAGTTGCCGACATTGAGGCCATGTTCCATCAGGTAAAGGTCAGTGACAAGGACAGGAATGCATTACGATTTCTTTGGTGGACAGATGGTAATATGGACAAACCGCCGACTGAATACTGTATGACGGTTCACCTGTTCGGAGCGACGTCATCGCCGAGCTGTGCGGCGTACAGTCTGAGATGCACTGCTAAAGAGAACGCATCACAATTCAGTCAGGAAACGGTAAGTACAGTAGAACGAAATTTCTACGTAGATGACCTGTTGAAGTCCGTTCATAATGCAAAGACGGGTATTGAGTTGTCGTCAGAACTTCGTGACATACTTTCCAAAGGTGGGTTTAATTTGACTAAGTGGATTTCTAACAATCAAGAAGTCTCAGACACATTTCCGGAGTCTACAAGGGCAGACAAGTGCACCAAGGTGGACCTCGATAACGACAAACAGTGTGAGCGTGCTCTTGGGTTGCAGTGGTATGTAGAAAAGGATGAGTTTATATTTGATGTAGAACTTCCGGACAAATGCCACACTCGTCGTGGCATACTTTCAGTAGCTAGTTCATTGTATGACCCACTTGGACTTGTGGCACCTGTTACTCTCATCCCCAAGCTGGCTTTGCAGAATGCTTGCCGACAAAAGCTGCAGTGGGATGAGAAGATGTCGTCCACAGACATTGAAAAGTGGACCCAGTGGCTAGAATGTTTACCTGCATTGTCACAGGTAAGTATTGATAGATGTTTTCAGCCGAAAGGAGTAGATGACTCTTCGGCAAAGGTGGAATTACACATGTTCTGTGACGCATCAGAGCAAGCGTACGGAGCAGCCGTATATATTAAGATATACGACGCCATCGGTAGCTGCAAATGCAGTCTCGTAATGGGTAAGTCTAGGCTAGCACCCATTAAAGCAATGTCGATACCAAGATTGGAGCTAGCCGCAGCAGTCGTAGCTGTAAAGTTGTATCAGTTGGTGTCGCAAGAATTGGATTTAAAGGTTGATGGCAAGTATTTTTGGACAGACTCAATGATAGTTTTAGGATACATTAGAAATGAGTCTCGACGTTTTAAGACGTTCGTAGCGAACAGATTATCAGTGATACATGATGTAACTGCGCCAAATGACTGGAGGCATGTTCCAACTGAAATGAATCCCGCTGACATAGCGTCTAGGGGATTATTTCCATATGAGATAGAAAAACTCAATATTTGGCTGAACGGACCGGATTTTCTGCTGAAAGGTAAGTCCGACTGGCCAGCAATAGCACAACCAGTAGCCAGTCTATCAGGCGATATTGAGGTTAAGCAGGACCGTTATGTGCACGCGACACAATTAACACCCGATAGGGGGCTTGATAACCTGTTGATAAGGCATTCCAGCTGGTTTCGGCTGCAGAGGTCAATTGCCTGGCTACTCAGATTCAAGGCATATCTCATTCAGAAATATTTACCTCGTAAAGAGAATGTTTGCTTAGAGGTTAAGCACTTGACGGTAAGTGAAATGAGAGCCGCGACACATGCTATTTTGTCACTTGTACAAAAAGGTGAGTATAGCAGCGAGATTATTAATGTTGTGAAATCAGGACGGGTTCAAGAGAAAAGTTCCCTTGCAAAGTTAAGTCCATTTTTTACAGATAATTTGCTTCAAGTTGGTGGTCGACTAGAAAACGCCGACTTACGCAGTGATACTAAGCATCAGATAATTTTGCCAGGTAACCACCACGTAACACGGATTCTTATTAAGGCATATCATGAAACAAACGCTCACATGGGTGCTCATCATATTTTGTCATTGATGAGACAAAAGTATTGGGTATTGCCGGGTCTTAAGTCGATTAAGTCTGTGTTGAGCAAATGCATGATTTGTAAGAGACAGAAACAACGTCCTGAATCGCAACAAATGGGTCAACTTCCAGTTGAAAGACTGGAGCCGGACAAACCACCATTTACGTTCGTTGGTGTGGACTTCTTTGGACCAATGTACGTCAAATCCGGCAGGAGGCAACTGAAAAGGTATGGTTGTTTATTTACATGTTTGTGTACGAGAGCCGTACACATAGAGATAACGCACAGTCTTAATACTGATTCGTTCATATGCGCAATGCAGCGATTTGTAAGTCGTCGAGGCCACCCAGAAAAGGTTTACAGTGACAATGGCACAAATCTAGCGGGTGGAGAAAAGGAGCTACGTGAGTCCATGCATGAATGGAATCAGAGCCGAATTTCGAGGCATTTGCAACAGAGGGGAATTGCTTGGCACTTCAACCCTCCATACGCTAGCCACATGGGCGGAGTTTGGGAGAGGTTGGTACGCTCTTTCAAAAACGCATTGAAATCCGTAGTACGCGAACAACTGCTGGGCGACGAGGCTCTGTCAACCCTCTGCACGAAGGTAGAACAAATTTTAAATGACCGACCGATTACACAGGTAAGTGATGATCCCCGTGATCCAGAACCGCAGTCGCCGAACAAAATTTTGCTACTTCGTCTGAATAGGTGTTTCCCTCCAGGAGTGTTTGAGAAGGGAGAACATTTTCTGGAGACGATGGCTCAAGGAGTATCTCCCAAATTTAAAGGTACGCCAGAAATGGCATAACAGTCGGAGAAATTTGGCAGTAAATGACCTTGTTCTCGTATGCGACGAGACTTCGACTCGTGGTCATTGGCCTTTAGGACTTGTAGAAGAGGTGAGTAAGGGAAGAGACGGCCTTGTGCCGTCATGCAGAGTTAGAGTGAGTGGTTAGGAAAAGGTTCGCCCGATAACACAATTTTGTTTGTTAGAACAAAACGTTGCTTAGAATCAGTAATATGCAATAAACTGCATACGGTATAGCAGATTAGGTTCGCATCTTAATTGTTTGTATCGTTAGTATTGTAGTAGGATCATAATCTTGTATCTGTAGTCTAGTTGACTGATGTAGAGGAATATGCATGTATTCATATATGTTACGAGTTCGAGCCTAGTCTGAAGTTAATTTAAGTATTTGAATGAACTTCTGTGGAAGGTTCATTGGGTGGCGGTGTTGCAGACTAGCACCATTGTTTCAAACCAGCAGAATGTTGATTTAACGGGGTTTCTGGACTTGGGATGTGACAAGGTCGGTCCCGATTCTTTGTGTTAAGAATCCAGGGCTCGATAAGCTAGGGAGGGAAGCTCGTATATCAGATTGTAATGGCACATCTAACAATTAGCCATCCTTTGAGGTATTGACGGGGAAACAAGTGTTTCATATCATTCTATGATGAACTAGCAGTCTCCGAATATGGTGATGGCGTTCCCGGAAGTCTCCAAATTTGATAAAGGGTATATTTAGAACATGATGCTGGGGCTTATACCAGAATTCGATTGGTCAAAAATGATGTCATTTTCATGGCTTTATTTAGAATTATTTTACGTACGATGGGACCGACGCCCAAAGCCCTCAGACACATTAAGGCTCTGAAACTAGTGGTTTGTGGTCTCAGATAATCGAAATATAAATTTTGGGGATGTAAGAAGGCATTGTACAGTAAGTTGATTTTGTTTTTCATTAGTTATTTTTGTATTAATATTTTTGTATCTTTTGTAAAAGTGCTTCTTTGATAAATAAATTGATACATTTATTTGAATGAATATTAAAGTCTCATTAATTAACTCTGCAATAAGGGTATAGGAAGACTACACAGTCATCTGAAAAGGAATTATGTTTTCATTTCAATTATGTGTTATTTGTATCAGTTGAAATCAATGTTACGTGATTTCAATTTATCACATGTTATTATTACACATATGTATTAAGATCCTGCATGTAAGATTACCGTTTGTTTATTATACTTTTCATTCGTATTGTTAATTACAGATAACCGTCACTTAAGAAACGTCACTTCGTAATCGTCACATTGGTATTAACATCGTCACATAGGATGTATTTGTGAACGTCATTTACGTATTATCATCTTCGCATTTGTCATCGTTGCCATAACCGTCGGGGACGTCATTGTCGACGTAGTCTGTGTACTCGTCGGCGTCGTCGGCGGCATTGTTTATGTGGATGAAATAAAAGTTGAAACGTGACGTGTGATTTGCAGTGTTCCTCCCAAAGATTTATATACACGGACCT